>JAOEHT020049417.1:0-14004 GCA_025448195.2 Parazoanthus atlanticus | reverse complement strand
CTCGAGAGGTTCCTTTCACGCGATCAGATGTTCAAACTCTTGAATCTTCATTCTCACAAACAGCCGTTGTGACAGCAATACCCGTGTAGGGGTCCGGAGGGGAATGTGAGTGGTTCATTAGACGTCAGAAGGTAAGTAGTATTTCTCGAGAGGTTCCTTTCACGCGATCAGATGTTCAAACTTTTGAATCTTCATTCTTACAAACAGCCGTTGTGACACCAATACCCGTGTAGGGGCCCGGAGGGGAATGCGAGTGGTTCATAAGACGTCAGAAGGTAAGTAGTCTTTCTCGAGAGGTTCCTTTCACGCGATCAGATGTTCAAACTCTTGAATCTTCATTCTCACAAACAGCCGTTGTGACAGCATGGGGTTCCGGAGGGAAATGTGAGTGGTTCATTAGACGTCAGAAGGTAAATAGTCTTTCTCGAGAGGTTCCTTTCACGCGATCAGATGTTCAAACTTTTGAATCTTCATTCTCACAAACAGCCGTTGTGACACCAATACCCGTGTGAGTGGTTCATAAGACGTCAGAAGGTAAGCAGTCGGGTAAGCAATCTTTCTCGAGAGGTTCCTTTCACGCAATCAGATGTTCAAAATCTTGAAAACAGCCGTTTTGACACCAACACCCGTGTAGGGGTCCGGAGGGGAATGTGAGTGGTTCATAAGACGTCAGAAGGTAAGCAGTCTTTCTCGAGAGGTTCCTTTCACGCGATCAGATGCGGGTTCAAACTCTTGAATCTTGATTCTCACAAACAGACCGCTGTGTGACACCAACACCCCAGTGGGGGTCCTGAGGGGGATGTAACGAATACCTGCAAATTGACAAAACATCAACTTCATTGAAGCTTTGCTTTTTCAGTTGAAGCTTGTTCAAACGAGGAACTTAGCTTGTGATGAATAATGTTGTCAACTAGGTGTAAGACTCAATACATGAAAAGACAAGCTGATCAAACCACAGATAAACTGCGCAAGGTGACACAATAACACAACACACCACTCAACACTACACCACATCACATCACATCACATCACATCACACCACACCAAACCACACCACACCAAACCACCGCACCACCGCACACCACACCACACCACGCCACCTCACACCACACTAGACCACATCATAACACAACACAACACGCCACACCAAACGACACCGCCTCAAACCACACCACACCACACCATCTCACACCACACCACACCACACCATACCACATTTCACCACAACACAACACACCCAAACCAAACCAAACAAGACAAAACACAACCCAACACTACACTACATAATACAACGTATCGTATCATATCATATCAACAAAAGAAAATAAAACAAACCTCTCGCGGCACTTCAAAATTACAATTACTGGAACGTATGAAGATAGTGCCTTGTGTCACTGGCTTGCTAAACGGTTCTTTTAAACAAGGACAAGAAACTAACTCGGTTTTCTATTTAGAAATAATACCTACCTGGTCTTACACTGTCGAGTGGAATCACATTCTGGAAGAGCAACTTGCATTTCTTTCGTTGATGCAATTGGACTTTAAAGTAGATTAAGCACTAAACAAAAATTAAAATTAAATTAAAACAAATTAAAGGTTACCAGAGAGTTTTTCCAATCTGGAGTGAAAACAGTGAGTCCCAACCACATAGGTTCCAAGTTTTAGGTGGCCCAATACTGGTCACCCGTTGGGAGTACTTGCTCCGAAAGTGCGAGTTTCTAGGGGGTCGGGGGGCATGCAACCCCGGAAATTTTGGAAATAAGACTCTGTGAAACGCCATTTCCTGCGTTTTGAGACCATTTAAAAAAATCAAATGACGCTCGTTCGCAGTAACATTGTGAGAACAAATTTCGGCTAACGGCACCTCGTAGCACTGTCATTTATGTTCTGAAACTCATTTAAAAATGAAATTTGGCAAAATAAAGCAATCAGACTTGACATATTTGGTGGGATATACAGTATCTCAATGCCATTGCGGGTTTCTTTACTAGCCTGGCGGGTCGGTAGGGTTTGATGTTCAAATGCGGGTCCGACCCAGATACGGGTCACTTGGGACCTATGCAACCAACCCCCGACAGTATACAAGAAAGTCTCAAATAGATCCCCGGATGAAAACGCTTTTGTTCTCAAACGAAGCTTGACTTTGAATTTCCTGCGTGCCGCCATCTTGAAGAGTAACGGCTGCAGTGCCAGCCCCCTCTTGATCACTTTCATTGGATTCACTAAGAGTGGAGCCTGGCACTAAAACCATTACAAGTTACTTTCAAGATGGCGGCACGCACGAATTTCAAACTTAAGAAATAGACAAACTTAGCTTGAAATCGCTTGGCGTAAGTTCTGTGAACTTAAACGCCAATACGGACTAAGGCATTCGCAATACTAAAGTCTTACTAGAGAGCAAAAGCGTTTTGCAGCTAAGGATACCTTTAAGATTTTTTTTTAGAAATTTTGGAAACTTCCATAATTGTAAATAGTTTAGAATTTTAGAATTTTATATTTGTAAAGCATTGAGACTTCGTGTAATGCTATATATCACATTATTATTAATTATATTATTATTATTATTATTATTATTATTATTATTATTATTATTATTATTATTATTATTATTATTATTATAAGATGTACAGCATTTCACGGTAAACTCTGGCCTAGTTAAATAATGTATCAAACAACACAGTGGTAAAATCAATACAAACGTAAGAAAAATTGCCCGCGAAAACGCTTAGTGCTTTCACTTGCCTCACAGACTGCTCCAAATACCAGAGAAGCAGTAATTGTTGTAACTTCGCTTTAATTTAAACTAAACTGAGCGAAGTTATATCAGGAGATGACAACAGAGTAAGTAACTGAAACTGTAGCACACTTTGAGGCACATAACCGAACATTAATTAGATGACGTCATTGTTTGTAACGTTTTCAAAATAAAATTACCTTTACAATAAAGGATTTCTGACAAATATATTTTTGGTTTCTTTTCATTTTCCTCTTTGTTAAATTTCCTGTTTTAACATACACGGGTTTAGAAAATTCTCACGATGAAGATTCTCGGAGAACTGTACATGTATAAAAAATATTTAAATTTAGAAGGAATGTAAGGCTGGGTGGTAAAGTGAGTACCAAGCCATATATGTTCTGTAAATTTTGAAACTTTCAAAGACTTGTCTAGTTGCTCAAAAAGTATTCATCATATCGCCCGCACAGCATTGGTTACCACTAACTGTTCCATGCTCCTTCATCTATGGACTCTGTTTGGTTGAAGATAAAATGACGTCATTTCTGAAAAATAACCTGTAAATATTGGCAATGACATCATACTGAAATGCCTGTCTCGTCCCCAAGCGTTTAGTCAGCTGCCTGAGTCCGGCGTGTGTGGTTTCTGGAGGTCCCGCGCGCTTGATGGCCGCGCTGAAAAGACGCTTTTTAAACGCCTGGGGACGAGACAGCTGAAATGCACTTAGGTTGTACAATACCATATCTACATACCAGTTCAGGCATGATAATTTTGAACATGTGTTTGCAATCATTCCACTGCGGACTCAATTTTTCGTACGTTGCCTAAGAAATAAGTAAAAACTAAGGTCAGACTTCGAAAAATATTTTGTTAATAGTATTTCAGCTTTTAAATAAGTGTTAAAATGGGCTATTGGTACAAATTACAGTCAAGCCAGGTCAAGCGTTTCGCCCAAGAAACTACAAGTGACTGCATTATTCAAAATTTGAATTAATTGTTCGTTTCTTAACTGGAAATCTAACTCGCATGGCAGAAATTTTAAAATTTGCCTCATTTCAAATAATGATTTTCACTGGATTACTGAACCTTGCCTACATGACTTTTTGTTGATGCGCCCGTTCACGCGAGTTCATTTGTAAGCCGAACACTCAACATGGTAAAGAAATTGTGGATGCACTGTCAGTATCGAGTTTGTGGATGACCTAAAAGAACTTACCTTTGTGAAAAAGTCTGATTACTGTTGTCATGTTCGACGAGAATTTATGAAGAAATTCGCCAAAGTATCACTTGTTAACTTCTTTGCCGTTGTTTGAGGGAGCCGGTTGTCTTCCGTTCGAACGTTTACGACTGAACTTAAAAAATTCAACGTTGGTGTTGGATAATAAACAACCAGTGATTTATACCCAAAATTTGTACAACTTTTTAGTGTGAAAATTCATGAACAGCCATTACCAGACGTCGCTTTCAGGTAAGACACCTTTTAAAACATGTGATGTGAAATGAAAGTGGAAGTGATTGAGCTCTCTGAACCGGCTGGACCTCTGCTGCATGAGAATTTTGTGGAATCGCGGTTGATTTACACTCGATTTCAGGCTCTTACGTCGCTAATTGAGTATATATTTGAAACGTAGGTTATTCGAATGAGGCTTACTTTCAAGTTTCCGCTCTTCGATCAAGACATGAAAACAATCTACAAATCAGAAACGTACACTGAATTCAAATTTCAAATAAAAATGTCATGGCTTGACTGTAAAACAACTCAGCTATAGCCTAAGTCTTCATACAAGAGATTTCAGTACATGCACAGAACCGGGAAGTATTAATACCAACATTTTCCAAAACTTAAGCTAAATACTTGTTATCAGGTTCATATATTGTAATTTTCTTCCTGGACAACTAATATCAAGACGTGGTATACTTATGAACATTGAAGATTTCAATTTTAAACCTTTTAATCTGTAACCTGTTTGCCTTTCAAAGAGCTACTGCGACTGTAGCTATTTTAGTAGTTTCTCTAAATTGCAAATCCTTCTCTGGAATCCAAGTTTTAATTCTACTTTTAAACTACAATCTAAGATTCTATATCATGTAAGCATGACACAACTTGTCAACAACCATACCTCAGTGCAAAAGGAGCTGGAATCTGCAGGTACGCCTTTGGTTTCCACTTCAACGCTAAGCGGCAACTTAAATTTGGTGTCATTGTGGAGGTATTGTCCAGAAAGAAGCTAGGATGGAATGGACAAAAGAATGAAAATGAACACCGAATGAGATCTTAAAGAACAAGAGGCTAAAGTTAGCCTAACTCGGGCCGTATGTTTGGTAATAACATTGAAGTCGAAAATACTTGGATGATGTCACTGTAAGGTATTGTCCAGAAATAGCCTAGGATGGAATGGACAAGAGAATGAAGATGAACACTGACTGAGACCTTAAGGAAAAAGGGGCTAAAGGTAGCCTAACTCGGGCCGTATGTTTGGTAATAAGATTGAAGCCGAGGGTACTTGGCTGATGTCATTGTGGAGGTATTGTCCAGAAAGAACCTAGGACGGAATGAACAAGAGAATGAAAATGAACACCGACTGTGATTTTATGGAACAAGAGGACTATAGGTAGCCTAACTCGGGCCGTTGTTTGGTAATTAGATATTAAGCCGAGAAAATGTGGGTTTTACCTGTTCACTACAATTTGTTTCTCCTGTGCATCGAAAATAATTTTGCGTGACACGTGTGGTCGCAGATACAATTTGACATTACTTCAGAAAGTTAAAATTAGGCGAAAATCCAGAAAAATATATCCTGTCACTCAGAAAACGGCTGTTACTTAATAAATTCTAGGAAAAGCCACAAAATCTTGGTGTTTTACCTTTAACGGTTTCTTTGTTAAAGAAAGGTTTGAATATGGCGCGGGTACTTTCAGTCCCCCTAGTCTGAATGGGGTAAAGATACCAAACCGTCCAAAGTAAGCGCACATACTTAGTCATGTAGCAAGTTGTATAAATCAGCAATCTGTAAAAGTGACAAGCAAATACCTCTATGATGAAATAACAAGATTTGCCGCCTTTAGGAGTTTCTTTTATTCTCGGGTGGTACGAAGATTGAACTGAAAACGAAATGATTAATCAAAGTCAGCTCACGAACAGATTGATTATAAACTAACAAAGTACGGCACTGATTGGAAAAATTTACCAAATAATCAGAAGCGAGAGAACTTAATCGTAAGAGTAGGGTTTGGAGATGTAAAACCCTTGCGAGTATAGTTTTCGCTGTTTATTTTCTCTAACGGCGGACTAGCACTCAAACGATAAGCTGCAAAAACCATACTGGCAGTGAAAGTACAACTAATCTAAATAGCTTTTCTGTTAGTAACTGAAACACGTACGCCAGAACGAACCAACAAACATAAATTTGACGTTCAAATCCTCCATCACACTGAAAACATTTTTTAAGGACTAGGGCTTATTGAATTCTTGCTTCGAAACACAATAACGTGAGAGTCCGCTTTGCACTACCACGTTAAATGATAGCTAAGATACATTTAAAAGGTAAAACTACAGTTAATTTAAAATAGATAGCGACTCACCTCCATTTCTAAGAACCTCTGGTTTCAGAATATATCCACAACCACCATTTTTTCTGAATTTTCCCTGGTTTAGGTGCATTCCCGAATCTGTTAAAAACAATGAATTTGATTCTCACGCATTAAAACTACATATACATACCTGCAGACCTGATGGTTTACCCAATGGTGAAAAACAACTGTTTTCTTATAAACTTAAGGTTTTTTAAAATAACATTTAATACCATTTTATATACAATTTTGACCTTTGCGAATCATGTCAAATCAAAATAAAATTACAATTACATCGACATCGACATCGACATCGACATCGTTACTACGAAGAATCGGCTAGTTGCCTTCCTCTAACAAATATTAACTCTTAAACTTAGTAACATAGTCAACTCTTGTTAGGAAGAATCCAGGTACCATTCCTCGGGTAGAAGACGAAATGACGTTCATCCATTAAGTATTAACTCTAAAACTTAGTAACTCTGTTTAGAAACTCAAACCCTTGTTAGGAAGAATCCAGGTGTCACTCCCGGGGTAGAAGACGAACTGACGTTTACCTATTAAATATTAACTCTTACACTACGCAACTCAGTTTCGAAACTCAAACCCTTGTAATGTAGAATCCAGGTGTCACTCCTCAGGTAGAAGACGAACTGACGTCCATATGAAAAACATTAACTTTAATACTTAGTAAATCAGTTTACAAACTCAAACCCTTGTTAGGACGAATCCAGGTGCTACTCCTCGGGTAGAAGACGAACTGACGTTCATATGCAAAACATTAACTTTAACACTTAGTAAATCAGTATACAAACTCAAACCCTTGTTAGGAAGAATCCAGGTGCCACTCCTCGGATAGAAGATGAACTGACGTTCATATGTAAAACATTAACTCTAATACTTAGTAACTCAGTTTACAAACTCAAATCCTTGTTAGGAAGAATCCAGGTGTGACTCCTCGGGTAAAAGACGAACTGACGTTCATATGTAAAATATTAACTCTAATACTTAGTAACTCGGTTTACAAACTCAAACCCTCGTTAGGAAGAATCCAGGTGTCACTCCTAGGGTGGAAAACGAGCTGGCGCTCATCTATCATTAAATACTAACCCCAAACCTTAAAATCTTATCGTTCTCCAAATTCAGATTCCCTTACACTACAAATTTCTTCAAAGCACATCTTAAAATGTTTAACAGCTTGTAGCAGCTTTAATGTCACGCTGTTACGCTAAAATTTTCCGCAAACTATAGGATGAAGTCTTGCAAGAACGTCTTTCAAAGAGAAGCTCTCCCTTAAAAGACCCAAACCCGAAACATTTAGTGACATGAAATGGTTCAAAGGGAAGGATAAGAGGAACAACGAACCCGGCTTTTGGAAATTCAACGCCACCATCTGCAGGCCAGCATTCCACATGACCTGCGGGTCATAGTTGGACGAGTCGACTCTCGATGCTCGAGGGTATGCTCTAACCAGATGGTTGTTTGATAGGTTCAAGATATCTGGAGAGAAAGTGTAACCAGAATGAAAAAGTATACCAACACAAACAAGAAAGTCAACCGTATTCTGGAATTGGAATATGTGGAAGAAAATCACTGATTCTTTCAATTGAGCGGTACAGTATGCTTCTTTCGAGATGATGTACAAATTCTCACACCAAAAAATTACTATCTGATCTCAATCCAAATGCTATCTGTTTTAACTATCCGGCAGCTATCTGACATGACTATCTGAATATTATCCATTTTATATCAGATAGCTATCCGAATCCTTAATAATTGGAACCTTTCGAATGGTTTTTGTGCTCGTAGGTATGCTATCCGAAGGCTATCTGTAACTCTATCCGAAGGCTACGATACTATGCGACACTATCTTAAAGCTATCCGAATTTTTACCCAAGTATTCCAACTATCTGAAAGCTAACTGGCTTAGAGTATCTGAAGACATTCTAACAACTATCCGAAGGCTTTCCGATACTAAAATACTAAATAAATGTTAAGCCAGCTAGTAAATAGATAGTGACAGATAGCTATCAGATAATAATCAGATAGAAATCAGATATATTTCGTTTTCGTGTGGGAATAAGCAAGCTGTATGTTCTAATCTCATTTTCGCGATAGTCGGTTTATTGTTTACTGCTACGAGAGGTTTTTATAGAAATCTTTTAAATGTATTTTTATTCCAGAATACAGTCAACCGAAGGCACTTTTAATATCAAGTGTCCAAGATCACCTTTTAGCTCCATTTTGAATGTAGGTTTTGACATACAAAAATAAATCAAACACGATACGGAATTTTGATCACATTTCAAACACCCAGAACATATAGTTGAAAAACGATTTACAGCGGATTATTTTTTGAACTCGAGTTTGAGGTTTTGATTTTTTTTAGCTGATTTCTAAAGACGTCATGGTGTCAATTCTTATGTGTTTTGTTTTGTTAATGAGGTTGAGAAGTTTATATAATCCAGGCATCTATATAATCTACTACTTTTCAAAGTTTATAAAACGACTTGATAATTTTGTTTTGATTATGAATACTAAAATCTGTATCAATGTAAAGTTTGAGATTGGCTTTCTTCACAGACAGCAACGAAGAAGCAATTAGCAGAAAAAGCTGCCCTTCGTCCTTGAACTGCAACAATATTTCAGAAACATTTTTCATTCTGGCCTGCTCGCATGCTCCCCCGAAGCCAATACCTCTTTAACGCCCACCCTTTGCCCAGCTCCGGAGAACCTGTGCTTAAACCATTCATTCCCACCAAGTCTATCATTGTACACAGTATTCACCAACAGAGGCCACAACAACTGGACTTCTTTAACCTGTTAGACTTTAATGAACAACAATTAACAAACTACAAAACTGTAGTATACAAAATTCACTCTAATCCCAAAGCTACTTCAAATTACGTCAAACAAATAATCCTTAATTTTTATGGAAAAAACGCCGTACAAGGCACACTGAATTGTGTTAAACAGGTTCACTGAGTTATTATCCCTGTTCGAATGATTGTAGTATTAAACAAAAGTAACAAAAACTGTAGAAATCTGCAAACACAAACCTCTCGATTGAGCAGTGATGAGATCCGATACAGTGCTCTCGTTGAATGAATACATTTCACAGCAGTCATCTGATACCTCATTTTTCTTGTACGTCACAGCTCGGCAGTACACAATCAGCCTGTCCATGTCCATGCTTAGCGGAACCTGACCATAGGACGACACAGAAAATTAAAAGTAACATAAAATGTTGCAGGTGTAAATTAAACTCATGAAACATACTCGTGGAACACATGCATTGGAAACTTGCTACATGGTTCCTGCAACTTTTAAGCGAATGAATAAGACCGTTTCAAGAGTTTTTAAGGTGACTGAACACAATTAAGAAATGATTGAGCACCTGTACTACAACATGACACCACGTCTCAGTGCTAATAGCTGATGAGCCCAAATTTGGTACCACTGAAATACATTACTAGGAAAGTCAATAGGTGTAGGTGTCTTAGTGATTCGATCCGTTTCCACGGCAACACGTAGACAGAATACAACAAAATACATTTTTTCTATTTTGCAAAAAATGCTCATTAGATACTGGTTTTAATTACACACACGTAAATGAGACCGTGACGTTTTCATGACATGAATGTGACAGACAGTTAATTTTTTTACAAAGTAAGGTTCACTGAATTCTGAGTTACATTGGCAATTTCCTCTGTTAAATTTTAATTTGCTTGACTTTTGGTGCCTGAGCCGTGATGTTGACTGAAATCATGCAAAAATCAGTCAATGACTAATGACCAGACTTGAGCAAACTTGGCACAAGTGATATTTTAGTGTTATTTTGAAACTTCTGCGTTGCCATGAAAACGATCAAAATCTTAACAAAAACCCAAAAAACCTAAATTTGTATTGTTGCATTTTTCTCTTGCCAAGTTTGGGTTTCAAGCCTGTTACTTTTATGATATAATGTCTCTATGAACGATAATGAACTGCTAATTAAAAAATGGCAAAGTGCTGAACAAAATTTTGCAATGGCTATAGCCGGAGTTTGGCCCAAAAACTAGGATTCTGTAACATACTTGCATTTTTCGTTCATATGGAAAATTAAAGACGAAAAGCGGTAAACTTTGCAAATAGAAGACTATTTTAAGGTATTATAAATGCATAAACCAAAAATAATTTTTAGGATCCGCGGGAACCCAGCATTCTTTTTAAAGTAACACAGAAAATGACATTTATAGCCATACTTACCACATTACACACTTCTTCAGTCGTTGCATTCAGTTGTGTCTAGAGAGTAACAGGAAAAATATACAAGTTAAACAACCTCTATCATGAAGGGTATGATGAAGGTTACCCCAGTAAATAACCATTGGGCAGTCTTATAAGCAGAGAAAACGAATCTATTGTCCCTACCTGTGAAATATCAAGAATATCAGCCGTGCTAACATTACTCGCAGTACTCAGCTTGTGACGTATGAGAGGCTGCTCTGAAACCTTTCTCACCAGAACTGCTTCTGACTGTTCGAAAAAAAAATTGGGTAAATGTTTAGTATTAACTATTATTAATATAAAAATTATGTAAGTCACAAACCTTTGAAAAGCAAAATCACTAACAAACCTGGCTGTGTACAATGCCTTTGCTTGTCTTTCGGCTTGGGGTTTGTTTCGGCGATATTGTCTAAGAAAAACAATAGTATTACTGCTGCATTCACAGTATACCTGTACTTGTTACTGTCATATAGAAATATTATTTTCATTCAAGTATCTCGTCAAGAAATCTAAATACAGTGACGGCGAATGACAGCAAGTGGTGGTAAGGGAGCTAAAGCTATTTCGAATATCGCTGACCTTAAGACATTATCTTCACCTTCATTTATCTACTTGGTGCCAAGTGGCACATAAAGCCCCCTTCACAATCATTTACCATCATTCACCTTCTGTACCATCGACTGTCATTCTTCCTCATGAGCTATCGGTAACGGGTGCAGGAACCGTACTTTAGTAAATCTTTATTTGTTTGGAAAGAACGTATCTAACGAAATTGACATATGTTCTAGTTGAGAGAACATTAGAATATTACCTATCCATTCTCAAATCATCAATGAAAACCCTTCTACTGCCTCAGTTGTGTAACTGTGTAGTGATTACCATACATACTCTTAATCGAATGAACGTTCTATTTTTTGTTTGACTTTGACAAACAACTGATCAAAAACTCACAGGCTCAGTGTTTACACTATACCTGTTCACCTCCCTTGGGTTTAGAGAGTATTTTATGCGTTTTCTAAAACATATTGAGTGGATACTTACTGGACCTCCATAAAAGGTTGCCCCAAGTTTTCCTTTTATCTGTAACGAAGAGAAAATGAATGAATTCAAAATGTAATATTTACTTGAAACCAAAACGTAATCAATTCTGTTGTACTGAGCCATACCGAAGATGAGTCACACAGAGTACGTACATCTTGGGACTTTACGACGGTGTTTTGAGATTTTTCTAGGAGCATTTTGAAATAACACCAAATAGAAACATTAAGATTTGCTCGGCCACACTCATCAGAAAGTTAATGGTTCTAATAAAACATCGAAAACATAAAATGGAAAAACTATTGACTCTTTTTTTTTGTTTCAATTTTCCTGGAATTTTCTAGGAGTCATGCCATAAAAAATATAGAAATCCGGAACTTTCCAGGAACTCCAAGACGTTTACGAAACCTAATCACAACAAGATTCAACTCTGTATGGTACTATTTCACTTGAAAGATGTAATAAATCACAACACCGGTGACTTTGTCACCAAAGGAATGATTTTGTGTAAGGTGCAGAAGTGTTTTTTTTTTTCAATTTCCAACAACAAAAGTCTTGACGTTGAGGCCCGGTGGGACGTTTAAGTGCATCTGCTGTTCTTTTTCAGCGCCATTCCTCGAATTGAGAATAGCTCACTTAACTCATCAAGACATTGTTGCTGAAAACTGCAAAAAAGTCAATTATGCACCTTGCACAAAATCACTGCTTTTGTGACAAAGTAATTGGTGACGTGAGTTACTGCATCTTTAAAAAATAGCACTTGTTGTTCAAGAAACTGACTAATTACATCATCGTTTCCAGACCAGCATGGTATATTTCATAAACTAAATCTGTCTCCTGAGTTCTCTGGAACACGTATCAAAACTATCGGACATACGTTGTGACAGAACAAGAAACAGTATCTCATATATAAACATGAAAAGACAGATTTCAGGTTTAAGCAATCGCTACTGTTTCGAGGCTTCTTTTAAAAACGTCATCACAAATTTACTGTTACTTGTCGGCATAAGGCTAAGAAGACTATAAAGTTCCAGGGGAGATAGGGAACACGAAGGGATGAGAGAATTTCTCTTTATCTTTGAATAAAACACAAAGCGCTAATATGAAGTAGCCTGTCTGTGATAAACTTAGAAGTTTTCAAACAAACCTTCTTTTTCTGTTTAATTTTTCCTTTAAGAATGATCTTTCTCTTCAAATCGTTTGGCGATGGTAATTTGTTTTGCATTCTCTCCTCACACATGTTATCAGTGACCAACATATCTCCCAGTTCGCGTACGAAGATATCTGCCATAATTGCCTGGAACAACAATAACGGAATTAGTTGTAACAAGCTTGTCTACACAGTTGTAAAGTAATGGTGTTAAGTAGTTCGAAAATTTTTAATGAGAAATCAAACTGAGCGAAAAATATATTGACATTTGATATCAGCTATTATAATTCAACAATAATTTTTACTGTCAAATCGTGCGTTACTATTGGTTAGATTCGATCACGTGATATTCTTCGCAGGGCAAATATCAGCGAATACACCAGGGCAAATATCTCTGGCGTAGAGAACTTTGCTAGGGAATTAGATTTTCCTATGTTTTATTGCAATATTTACTCTATTCCGGACTTTCAAAACTCCTTTTCCTGTTAAGTCCATTCCAACCAATCCAATCACTACTATTTCTTGATCTGAAATCGAGGCTTGTCAAAGGCAATTTCAACCGCCATTTTGAGCAAACTTCAAACCACGGATTGGAATAATTGCACTTTTTTTAACCAGCTAACTGCTTTATCAAAAACATCACTTTGAAGAATTCTTAGAAAGAAGTTTCAGAAGATAATGCTACGACAGCGGCAAAATTAGGTAAATGAAATGTTTCAGTTATGGCAAGCTTCTGCCGGAAAGCTTTTGTTCGAGTAACTGTAAAGTCATACTGAACATGAAAGAAGACCGAGTTTATTCAGGTTTTCGAATACATTTGTAGATATTATTTAAGAACAACAGATTTACTGAAGTTTGTAGTTACAACTATAAAACACGGCCGAGTATTGTTATTAAAACAAACTGGTTTGGGTTTTTATATTATTCATCGTTCGACAGTTCAAAGACGTCCGCTTCAAGACTTATCAAAACACTCTTCCTGAACTAAAAGGTGTCTAAGACATCTTAGCCCGACGTTGCCCAAATAACCTTTTGACATGTTTTGGAAGACCAATGGTTTCCAATTAAATTTTCATTTTAAAGTACTGAATAAATTACCATCAGCTGTATCACTATCAGCTCAAGTCGTCTAGAGGACATTCAGGTTTTGTTAACAGATCAATTTAAAACTTCATACGCGCGCGTCAACTGTTGAGTGTTGGTTGTCTCTAATGAAAAATTATTGTTGAATCATAAAATGAAT
>JAOEHT020049307.1:0-14005 GCA_025448195.2 Parazoanthus atlanticus | reverse complement strand
TAAAAAGTTTAGAAATGAATTATTTCCATGAATTTGTACTGTATTCGAAAACTTGTCCTTCTCCTCAGCCTCAGGTATGTTTTTAGCATGTTCTTAAATTTTGGGCAAATCTCAGCCTCATGTTCTTATAAAAAAGGTTCTTATAAAAAAAAAGAGTGTAAAGTTCATTGTACATTCCACCAATGTCACGCGCAGTACACCATCAGCCCTATCTCAAAAACGATCCCATTTGGGCATTTCAAGTTTTTATAACTAAGCAAAGTACTCACTAGTTTTGTGCTGTGGTGTCGATTTATGAAATATTTTGTTCTCAGGCGAAATGTCCCCTTCAGTACGACATCAAAAACCGATAATTTAAATGAAGCTAACCGTTTCAATGGTGTACTTTGGCAAATTTAAAGAACTCAGATCCTTTGACGATTAACACTTACAAACTCACTTTTAACATCATTTCACTCATATTTTGGTGATACTATGGAATTTGTGCTGAATATCGGAGCTTTTCGTATGGTGTACTGCGAGGTGTACCTTTGAACATGTCGCGTGTTGTGTTACAGTTGGACAACTTTCGAAATCTTTTCTCAGATCGGGGTTTAAAAGTGGTCCAAACAAATTGTAATAGCATAAAAATTTACCTTCAGTATTAACCGAGTATATTCCGTACCTTGAGTTTCCCCGCTGTAGTGAGAATCGGATCTAACTGCTTCCAAATAGGCAATTCTCAACAAAAAATAAACCCAAATACTAACCCTTTCCCGTGCGCTCTAATTTGTCTTATTCAGACCACGCCATGTTTTACCTGATGAAATAGAGTTATTGAATTGAACATTTGTGCTATGACTTTTGCCATAGCAGCAGTTCTTAATTAATACTTGATTGTTGTTATGGAAAGTAATTAGCTGGGCCACCAATGCCGTTTGCACGCCAAATGGTCAGATTTTGTGTGTAACAATTTGGAAAATCTTGCGAGAAGGGTCGGGTTAATTAACCCTCACTTTTACGTTATGACTTAGGAGTTGTCCACTGGAAGGTTAAGCGCCACTCGACTTTTCTTTGGGAGGGGAGGGGTCCACGTAGTCTCCAAAGGAGAATTTTAATGTTTTGTCACCAATTATCTCCCATATGCAGCGAGAGGCATTGTCTGCCCTCGCTATGTTCAGTAAAACTCATTCTTCCAGCAATGTTAAAAGAAGACTTGTTCTAACAAGGAACTAAGGTGTTCGTTCACCAGGGTTGCCACGGACCTTCAAATTCCGATTAATTTTAAAATTCCAGACTGAACACAGCATAACACAATCGGCGGCCTCCGGCGTCCCTACAACCGACCGGAAAATAATTCTCTTTTTTTATTTTCTTGCTTCACAAGAAGAAAATTCCATGGCTGATTTTTTACCATGGCCTGGAACTTCCCATTTTCCTGATTTTTGACCATGGTCTTGAAATTCCCTGACAAAAAGCCAAATTCCTTAATTTTTTGCTGTTTTTGAAAAAATTCCCTACTTTTCCAGACTCCGTGGCAACACGCAACCCACCACTTTGACGATCGGATTAACAATATCTTCAAATGCTGTAACTGATAGATATTGTCTAACCCTAACAAAACGATGGAAACCCAAGCAACTCGGAATACAATATCGCCTCACAAATTCACGGCCTACCCGTGCAGTATGTTTCGCAAGCAGTGTTGCTGACAACAGTTGTCGTTTTCAAAGAGACTATTTTAACTGAGGAAGTGTAATAAAAGCTTTTTACTCGAAACGTTTTAGGAACAGCTTTCAATCAAGTAATAGCCAAACCTTCTTCAATCATTTATAAAACTTTGCAAATACCAATTTTCCTTTTTTCCGTTTTCGCGAATATGGTAGCTACCAGCAGAAGTGTAAAATAGCATTTTTAACGCTTCACATCAGTTGATGATGAACCAAACTGTATTAACACTAATTAAACCATTATTTTTAATAGTATTATTATCATTATTATTACTATTATTATTAGATGCGAGTTCAACAGAAAAATGGTCGATCGTCGAGCGTGCTAGAGCGTATAGAGCTGGCTCTAGATTATGTAATCTATGCCTGGCTGAGAAACTGTGCATATTGAACTTTCCCAACAAACAAAACCTTTTAAACAAAAGAAGCAAACTAATCAGCAAATGCCGGCATGAGAACAAATTTTATGCCTGCAATTTCAAGTCCGGTAGCGCATTTTTACTCAGTTTGAAGATCGCCTTTGAGCGTGAAACTCGGAGTTACGGATTTTAATAATCTTTAATTTTAACGTTTAAACCCCATCTTCTACCAATTTTATTATTTTTATTATTATTATTATTATTGCTGTTATCATTACTTTGCCCAATTTAATGTGCATCTCTTTCCTCTATTCCCTCGACAATGCGACTCTTCTTTCTCTCCCTGTGCTTCCATTTGCAATCGCGCGCCAAACACGCTCGAAAACCCCCAAAGCAATTCCTTCAACACAAGTTCAGGTACGATTTCGGTTGGTTTGTGTTAAGCGGGATTCACGTGCTACACTTGTCGGCCGATTTGCACCGTCAATAAAGTAACACCCGTTGTAATCGTGCAACCAATCACAGCTCAATATTTCGAGACAAATACTTAGAAAGTAAATGGCCTATTTCACAAAATCTGTTGCA
This sequence comes from Parazoanthus atlanticus, assembly GCA_025448195.2. NCBI lineage: Eukaryota > Metazoa > Cnidaria > Anthozoa > Zoantharia > Parazoanthidae > Parazoanthus > Parazoanthus atlanticus. Next base: position 11,352 of record JAOEHT020049307.1, on the reverse strand, counting down.
AGCAACAGATTTTTCGAATCGAGCCAAGTTTCAGCCCGGTTCCATTTATTTTCTCACTGGAAATCGTGCCGACAAATTGTAACATGTAAATCTCGTTCTTTAAGAAGTTGTAGTATTATGGTAATGAAACACGAGGCAGAGGTTAACGTAGACTTTCACAGTTGATTCTTTAAAAATTGTTTGTTAAAACACTCGTTGAACTATTTACAAAATTTGAAAATACCAAATTTTATTAAAATGTACATCTCAACGTCGACTGAGAAAAAAAAAACACCAACTATCATCACTCTTAAAAACAGGGAACACGACCGCGCAGTTTTGGAGCTTTTTGTTAACTGGTTCAATAATTTAGAATAATTTTGTTTTCTTTTTTGCAACATGTTATCATCTAATTAGAAAATTAATGAAGAAATAAGGCGAACCCGCTCAGTGTAATCAGTACCAACAACGATTTCCGCACCTACCAGTTGCTTTCCGCAGCAAGCTTAACGCCCAAATTAGATGTCCAGCATCCTTTACGGTTTCTTTATCACGTCAATTGAGAAAAAAAAACAAGAAAAGTGTCACTGCAGTCCAACAGTAATACTCAAAATTAAGTTGAAGGTCGTTTAGAACAATCAGTCCTCTCGCTAGCTGGCAACATGCGCAAGGGATGCCGGACGCTTAATCTGGGCGTTTTTCACATTCACTTACACTGAAAAGAATCATTCTGCCTTTAATACAAAGAACATATCAGTTGTTTAATTTAAATAATCCTTGATAGCATTATACACCCCTCAGATGACGTCATTACATTCAAACTGGGGGCTTACAGAAAGACGACGCTGAAATGTTACCAGTAACGCCGGGGGCCATGACAACCATGTGCAATGGACGAGGGGTGTCATGTTTGCAAATGTTGCGCAATACAAGTAGTATGTTGTGTAATACAAGTAGCATGAATGTAAGAACGGGGAAGTCTCTGAACGACGAACGAAAAACCCTTCATTTCCATATTTGTCTCAGTTAACGCTCGGTAATTGAGTCAAGTTTGAGACCAGGTCAAACGCTGGAAAGTAGTATACCTTGCAAATATAAAACATATCGGAATGCTGGCGATAGTCGCCACAAGAATTGTACAAAGATTAACAGCTAAATTCTGAATGCACATTCCACATCTGGTTTGTTCATTTCAACGCAATTTGTCACACAGGCCTCGTCAGTGCTAACACACAAAACCCTTTCAGGTTAACGTTCAGTTTATAACTCGAAGTATCAATTGATTTGTTCTCCTTGTCCTCACAGCAATTCCATTGGGTTGGTTCACATCTCAACAATGCCCTGTGATTTTGTTTAACTTGGACACTTCATTTTGTGTTTGAGCTGCTTCTTATCAAGAACGAATTCTCGTTCTCTGTCGAATGTTTAATTTCATTCGGCTCTCAAGGATTGGAGGAGTCTATTCTCCTAGTTTGAATACAAAGAGCCCATGTCCTCGCTTGAATTAGTATCTCTCGTTCCCGACCGCAGATTGTCCGAAGTCAAAGATATCACTCTAATATGACCTGTCGGTTCCGTCTTCTCCTTGATGCCACTCCAAAAGAACCTGCAGGTTGCCACTTTCCTTGGCATCTCTCTCACATGAACACACATGGCGTGGTGTATACTAGTTCCACAATAGAACAATCTTCCTAGAAAATCACTTCATATAACGTGGCTTTCTTGTCTCCGGACCCAGTTACGATGTATTTATCGTCCGTAGAGATATCGCAGCTCAATACTGACGAGGATTCTTTAGACTGCAACAAAGAACATTTCAGACAGTTAACACTGTGATCCCATTATAGGGAGTATTCCCCTCCCCGGGACTGAAACTATGCAATGGATCCTTTATCCGATGTACATGTCATGTTGGTTCCCAAGAGGGGAGAGGCGGGCACAGGCAAACGATAGAAAAATTACAATCGGATTTTGACACATAACATGTCGTTTAAAACGACATCACATGTACTTTAAGTTTTACTAAGATTATTTCATCGAAACCAGGAGAATAGTTTACGCCTGTAACGTCTGTTACCCGGCAAAAATTTTAACACTCCTTCGTGCTTCCAAATCTTCTAAATCCCAAACAGCGCGAAAGAGTTCTATTAATGGTGTATTGGTGTTGTATCTTCTATAATGGTCCAAACTTGAAGCAAATGAAAGTCGAAACTAATTGCTATAACACTAATTTAAATTTTGAAAAGTTTTGAAAAAGCGTGGCCAAAAGCAGTGAAAGGGTCTAGATACACGGTACACAGATACACGCAGATACACGATACACACAGATGCACGGTACACACAAATACACGGTACACACAGATACACGATACACGCAGATACACGGTACACGCAGATACACGGTACACACAGATACACGGTACACACAGATACACGGTACACACAGATTCACGGTACACGCAAGGAAAATGATGATACCTGGAAAATGCTCGCCCCGTACGGTGTTCTCCACGCATTGAGCAGATTGTCTTTTCCCGTCGTGATGAACCATTTCCCTGAATAAGCAAACTTGAGAGATAACACGCAACTCTCGTGCAGATGTAGTTGATACTTGTCTGGTTTGACTTGATGAAGAACCTCCACATTACTATTTTCCATTCTGTGAGACAACAGAAACGGTGTTTCAGAACCTTATCACTGCTTCATGCTTGCCGGTTTGTGTGTCAGCCTATCTACGTATTTTTCTTTCTACACTGATGTCTGTCTGACTAGCTATCAAGACGTCTGTCCACTGCCCACCTACAATTCTCCTTCTGTCTAACTGCGTTTATGTGTATGTTGGTCATCAATCCTTTAGTTACACTGTACCGCACGTTATTGCCAGTGCTACAGTTATTCACAACACGCGACTATCAATGCTACAGCACGTGATCATCCATGCTTAGCCAACTTACAACACGTGATCACCAACCATACAGGTAACAGCACGTGATTACCAGCAGTTAAAGACGAACACCTACCCTACATGACCCATTGATAACAGTGTTTTGTTCATTGATACTGAAGGGCTTACCTTGACTAAAAATAAACAAATATATCAAGAAGTATCTAACTGAAAAAAAATACGTGATAATCTACGCTATAATTAATGAACAACAAGTGATCACCTACCCTACAGCTAGCCAATCGCCGGAGGGACAGTATCCCAATGAAAAGATCTGAGAAGTAAAGTCATGCTGTTGGAGCTGTCTTCCTTCTCGAAGGTCCCAAGATCGAACTGTATTATCAAGACCACCTGCAACGGACAAATTGGTTTTTCATTGGATAGGAATCTTGTAGTCACTTGGTATCTTCCTCATTTCTATCTTTGTTCGACTTGATGATTGACTGAACGACTGTCTGTCTATTCCTGTAGTTATTGTCTGTCTGTCTGTCTACTAAAAACAACGGAAAATAGGTGATCGATTACGGAGTATAAACAATCTATAATAATAATAATAACAACAACAATAATAATAATAAAATTTTTAATATTTTTAAAGCGCAGAATACATAATATGATCTAATGCACTTTACATAAAAATATCAATAAATATAAATACAATAAAGGTAAAATACAAAAGGTAAAATGCAAAGAGACTACTATGCTAACATATTAACAAAAACTATATGTACTGCTCACACGCTAGTGTACAAAGATACGACAACGTGTTAAGTAAAAATAATAATAATAATAATAATAATAATAGTAGTAGTAGTAACAGTAATAATAACAATGTTTTTATTTCTATTACTAATAGTAATACACTGTATTCAAAACAAGGTACCTAGATTTACATGATGTAATTTTTATCCAAGGCCCACGACGTACCTAATCTAATTACAATATTAAAATATTAATCTACGCAAATATAATTAGAGGAGTTTTGGGAGGAATTTTCAAGTTTTCTTGCAAATGTCAGTTAACCTTTACACAATATACAAATTCCTGAATCGATATGATACAGAAACGGTTAACGAAACGGCAGAGTTCTTTCCGAGTTGACAGATGGATTAGCACACTCACTTCATTTTAAATAATCGACGGTCGAAATTATCAAATACCAATAACTATATAACTAATATAAACTCTGAAAATCTTACACAGTTTTTTCCTTCCAAATTGCGCTAAATTTCTGTGATTACATTATGCGAACATTGTCTTGTTTCTTTACCTGTCCATAACTTGGTCCCATCGGGTGAAATATCGATACAGCTAGCGCCATCTGTGTGTCCCTGGAACTGTCGTACCAGTGTCTGGTTATGGAGATCCCACACAGCGATATTTCCATCACTACAACAGCTGAAACAAACCTTCGAGTCGGGGCTTATCGCTAGAGCGTAGCACGCAGGCGCATTCGATGTTAACTCAGCTTTTATTCTCGGTGTTGATGACGCCAAGTCCCAGATCGTTAAAGTGCTGGCCTCCCCACCCACAATTAATGTTCGACCGTCGGGGAGCAGTCGGCATGATCTGATGTAGTTATCTCGCTAAACAGGAAAAGAAAATTAAAAAATTAGGAATGAATTGTGAATCACAAAACCCATGAGAGTTCATGACAGTTGTTGACAAGAGTCGCTCAACAAAGTGTGAGACTCTCATCGAAATTTTGAACATGTTCAAAGTTGATGATATCGCTCGAGAGTCGATGAGAGTTGGCGGTCAAACGAGAGTGAGAATTTGAACTCCCGTCAACTCTCATCGATATTGTACTTGTTTAACCCCGGTTGAAGGGGAATTTCGGAGTACCAAATACTTAATGATCCTTCTGCCTCCAGTTTTACAACCAAACTCTGTTGCGTTGTGTTGTGTTGTCTTTCGCCAGGATATTTTATGATATGTAGTAGTTGTTTTAAAAACTAGTATTCCAGGATATTTTATATACTTGAAGCTATATTTTACTGCTCGTGACTAAAGTTGTCTAAATACATTCTCGTTGCATTGTATATAAAAAGCCATCTCGAATATTGTGTACTCGTACACATTAACCTGTTTAGACTTTAGGTGAGGTATTTAACTATTTAATTAATTAATCAATTAATTAATCAACTTTTATTATAGTGTCAATTCTTCCTGCAGACCCAAAAGGCCCACAAATCGGTAGACACCTATTTAAAATGGTAAAACATCTACGATTATTTAAACTATAAACTATAAACTTTAAACTAAATGCACTTATCTATCTGGTACACATGACGAAAACTATTTGCAATTATTGTCCAGAACGTGAGACTCGGGCAACTGTCACTCTCACAACTTACAATCTTATGTTCAAACGCATAAACTTGCATTCTTCTTCCGTGTTGACAATTCCGATTCCTTTTGGTCTATGTACCTGGACAGCCTTTTTTAAATACGTGTACACCACCAACAAGTTCTTGTCGTAAAAATTGTTAACACGACCAGCCTTGGGCAACGAACATCCAAAACGTATTTTAATAAACTTTCAGTCCAAGTTTTTCTCACCAAAGAAAGTAAACAAGCAATCATCCTTTGCGAGTTAGAAGACCTGAGGCAGCTTTATGAATCGACAAACCGATAAACAAAAGTAGACAATCCACTCACCAAACACTCCAATGTCGAAATTGGATTTTTCCCCGTGCTTTGACCGATATCCCAGACTTTAACACAGCCCTGCAAATAAGAATACAGTTTAATTTGACCCAAGCTTTACAGTAAAACCATTCGAGTTGTACAAGGTTTTAAAGGAAATTGCACTTGAAGTCTAAAAGCTAAGCTAGAATAGAATATCTTAAAAAAAGTTAAACTCGAGACGATTTCTCACATACGTCACAAGGGACTCTCAAACACTGTATAGATTTTATTCATATAGCATATAAAGAGAGCAAATACATGGCTGACAGATTGGCATTACGTCGTTAGTACAAGACAATCTTTCTACTTTCAGGTCATCTAGAAATTGATGGGTCAAACTGAGGTAGATGTCGATCGGACTACACTGACTTGGCGGAATTATTCAGGAAACAACACAATGTAATATATCAACGCAAGGCAGATGTAGAGTAGTAAACCTCCAAAAAATGTCTGGCCAGGAAATTGTGGCCGATGTCTAAATAGCGGGTCACAATAAATCAGAACAAACTGTTATTTTCCCCACAGGAAAGGCAGAAAGCTCTCGACATACCAGCAAGTAATGCGCTGAAAGAAACGGATATCGAATAAGGGGGTGTCAGAGACGAGAGGGGGATAGGGCTGTCTTCTTTGAAAACCAAGGGTAAAATGTAATCAGTGCCAAAACCAGGACTTTGAAAGAAGTATCGACTATGTATATTTCAACGACAAAAACCAAAGTTTGTTCGTCACAACAGGATAGAGTTCAGTTGACTAAAAAGCAAAAAAAGAAGAGGTATTTCCTTTCCCACGGCACCCGCAGACTGATTACAGTTTATAGTCAGGATTATCACTGAAAAGCCCTTCTGGGGAGATGATAACAAAAGTATGTATGTATCTATATATTTTAACAGCTGTAGGAAATTGGGGTTAATATAATACGGAGTGGAGTTTTATGGGACATTTTTCGTAAATCTTCATTATCTTCGGCAGTCAACTCTTAGAGACAAGAATTCTCAAGATTTCTAAAGGCAGCTGATTTGTTCGCGGTTAACGTGCATGTCGTTACGAGAAGTGATTTTGTCAATATTTGATCGTACTTGGGACTGTTTCTCGTTTCGATGGCTTTGCGCATGGCTTACTGTCAAGAAAACTAATTTGGCGCCAAAACTTTGCGACGCACGCCGTTTTCTCCCGTTGGTCAAAATAATTATAATTGCACTGTGCCGACTGACACGCAAGAAAAATAACCCACTTTGAGTCAACCTCTTTGAGTGGGTGATAAAGGAGGCCGAGATTAAACTTGGGAAATATCAGGGTAACTAACCTTTCCTCCAGTATAGACATGTCTGGAGTGATGGCCGACTGTCACCGCACAGACGACCTCTCCATGATTTAACTGGCTGATTTGTCTGGCATGGCGAGGGATGCTCGGGCCCATCAGGGCATCAGGGGGGAAGGGGACGGGCTGCATTTGTCCATCCCCGCTGACGTGAAAAGAATATGCCGGCTTTCCTGGGGCCGCGTGACTTGGAAGTAACGGCGATGCACCCACGCTTCGGTGAGATGGGTGCTCGAAACCAACCTAAAATAGATTTTACAAGACGTGTTCAGAATTTTGATGTCTCAGATGAATTATTATCCCGAAACTAATGGACTGCAGCCAAGCCTCAAAATCGCGTTAGAAAATTTTGTCCTTAAATTTTAATCTTATAAAACGATTTAGAGAAGCCGGATGTAAGAAACAAGTACAATTCTTCCTTCTATTTTTTTCCCAATTTGTTATAGCTTATTGAAAGCCTAGAATTCAGTCTGTAAATGACAAGATCAGGTCGCAGAGGTCACTTTTCAAAAAAAATATATTAATTCTTCATAACCTCAGTGTATATCTTCCATCTTTCAAACACAAAATTCTTCTCTACTGAAAGATTCCGTAGGAAAACGCTCGGAAATGCCAGCCATAAGTTGGTAATTAAAGTGAACAAGTAGGTTAAGGCTCTCAGTGGGAGAAACGTGGGTTGCATTCCGATCAGATGCGCCGTTGAGTAGTAAGTGTGGACAAGGTTTAGATAAATTTTTTCTGTACCCGGATTAAACCCTACCCGGCAAACTTGAGTGCTCACACTTCCCAGGGGAAATGAAAAAAATGTTTGGCCAAGAGTTTGTGATATGCCTGACATCACTTCTAGGTCTGCAATAAACCAGACGTGATTTGCAAACGGAAATTCAGCACGCGCCGCACTTGAAAAATGAAACAGGTGGTCGGAAATCGTATCTGCGCTTTAATTTTCCTTCTGCCAAACCACTTCAAAATCCGTTCTCAAAGAAAAAAAATACACCACATGCCCTTTATAACAAATTATTATGGCCAGCAAAAGCCACCGCAGCTTTCCGCATATAATGAAATCAAGCGAGTCAGACATGACACACAAACCACTTTGCCTCAAACGAAGGGAGCTCACTCAATGAACCGGAAAACCCCGAACACTCCGGAAATTTTCCGGAGCAAAGAGATTCTTCCACTTCTTCTTTTATTTTCACGTTCAGTTATAATTTGACAACGGTGATCAAGGCGTGAAAACAAAACCAAGCAGGTAAAGGACTTAAGAAGACTTTCGGGAGATCATAACTTACAAATAAAAAATAAAGTCTAGCAAGAACTATTTACAGAAGTGAATTAGTGCGAGCTAACCTTTCCCCTAAAATGCCTCCACTGTATTGTCCAACCTAAACGAATAGTTAGCCTACTTCTAGTATAAACACAAATTAAATATCGGATCTCAGGAATGAGGGAAGGCGGTCCATATTTGTTCTAGGTGTTTCTGGTAAGGGTGACTGTGCAACGCGCTTACCAGGGGTGTTCGTCCGTAACCAGTCATACTATTCACCATCATTGACGTCGAGAAGGAAGTCGGACTTGAAAGCTCCCTAAAACGAGAAGAGAAACCGTTTCTCATACTGGGGTTCACCAAGGCTCCATTAAAACCGAGAACACCCTTATATCACTCCTCTTTACGAGCATAATTATGCGAGATTTAATTTCGCACTTTCACAAAATTGGGGCAAATGTGTGTACGCCAGATTATTTGAAAGGTTATTCAAAAGATCAAGTAAACACTTTTTTACATGTAAGGGCACTAAATTCCGTGTTTGTAAAGTTAGACAAGATATGTGCAGTGATTAACATTTTATTATCTTATAATTCTTATTCAAGGGCGAACTTTAGTATATTTTATATTTATATTTATATTAAATGATTTTGCTTATCATGGTTAAAGCTAGTAAACAAACAAACAAATAAATAAATAAACAAACAAACAAACAAACAAATACTAAAATAAAAGACGCCTGTGATTGATAGTGGCCGCGCAGGCCTGGGTACGAGTTTCTTTTTGCTCGTGTCGCGCGTGTCAGAGGCCTCGTGTCAAATGAACTAAAGTTATACTTACGAGTTATGTTAACAGAAAACACAAAAAGACCCCCAAAAAACTGGCTTACAACAGCTTTAAAGGTATGTTGGAAGGTTCGAAGTATTTTCCCTTGTTTGGCAATGTAATGGAATTACAACAAATTTGAAATCACAGCTTGTTTTTACACAATGAAGGACGTCGTTTGTAAAAGTTTACTCCACGGAGAAACCAACAGTCTTTATAATTATACATTATCGCTCCGACAGCCTAAAGTTAGGTAAACATACTCCGGTAAACATACACATATCCATAATGCCCGGGACCAGACATACTAATAAATATTTTCTTTGGCCAAATCGGTTCACAATCACGAAAGAAAAGATTCTTTTCAACCCATTTCTCCAGAAGTTGGCCAAATCCTTGCACCATCACGAAAAAGAAGAGGTCACTGCCAATTTTACACTTTCGTCTGAAAGGAATCCTTCTTTTCAATCCATTTCTCCAGATGTTGACCAAATCGTTGCACAATCACGAAAGAAAAGAGTTGCCAATTTCACACTTTCGTCTAAACCAAAATATTCTTTTCAATCAAATGGCCTCAAGGGACACAAGTATCATCCTTGTACAGCAAATTTGGATACAACAAACTATGTCGAATAACTGAAAAACGCATCTATGGCAACTTTTAACTATTGTTCAGTAATCTTTCAAACATCAGCCATCACTGAACTTAGTTGTTATTGAAAATTCTGCACTTTTAAATGTCGAAAACAATTTACAGGAAACACTTCCACTCTTTCAAACCAAGCAAATAGATGGGTTTTCGATAACTGGTGGGAGATTTTTCTTCCAAAGTCATACTGTAAAGGCTGCCATTCACAATAGCTTGGTGACTACCCCTGGGCCCACTAAGTGTGAACTGATTTAGACCAAGTTAACAGGATAATGACTCATCACTGGGGTTAAATTCTCGAGTGTAGACTTTCTACAACCCACATTACTGTACTCTCTAATTTCCATGGGCCTCATTTACTGCCAAACTACTAACCCCAGTGTAATATCTTTGTGATGTAATTCCTAGAAATGCAAACAATACTTAACAATGAACTCACTTACCCAGCAATGCTGTGATTTCCAACAAAGGGGTATGGCCCACTCGGCACTGAAATAGGATTCCTAATTGCTGGCGATGCTGCAACAAGGAAACCAAACAATAACTACACAGGTTAGTATAAAGTCATTAATGTTCAAACAAACATAACACAGGGTGGCAAAGGGAGGGGACTGGGGCTGTACAGCTGAAAGAAAGCAAATGAACAACTTTAAGTGAAACTATACATTTTTAAATTTATTCAATTACCCAACTTAAGCAAGAAACATCTCACTAACCGATAGGAGCTTTCACTACTGAGGGCGATGATCTTGGGGGTGGACTTTTTCTTGCTGCTGATGCCGAGTCTGACGATGACGATGGTAACTTGTTTTCGGGAAGCTGTAATACAACAGGTTATCACTATTTAGTAATAATACAACTGGAGTAAGTATAGCAAACTGCTCATCTTTAAGTGATATTGCTTAACTGACTAACAAATCTGCGAGATACTCTGTTTATCTAATTAATCGTTGTTGGCATGCTTTATGTAATGACGGCTAAATTATCTGTATTAGTACCGTCATATCATTCATCAAGTTACCATCACTATTTTTGTCATTGCATTACCATCGGTATCATCATCATTACCACTAGATAGCACCACTGTCATTATCATGACCACTGTTTTTGCAACTCTCATTAGGACTGCAATTATCATCAATCAAGATCGAGCGTTACTGTTATTTACTTATCATCACTATTTCTATCATCGTGATCAAACACCATCATCACTGGCATTGTCATTAACCTTATTAGTTTTAAGATATCTCATCACCTTGGGATGCTTTGTTGAAGGTGTCGACGATGAAGAAGATGGATTACTAGGTGGACTTGCTGCTTCCTTTTTTGGTTTCTTGTCACCTACAGGTGGCGAGTCAGGACCATTTTCCACAGCTGGAGAGGGTGGATCCTGGGCCAACAGGAAGAGTATCAACATGTTACACAAGGTACATTGGGCACTTCTAAACAAATTAGTGTCAGAGAATGTCATTTTGATCCTTTGAGTTAACAGTAATAGTTCTGTTGTGAACATAATATTAGAATGGGTGGAATAGAGAATCCAGATAAGTTAGACAAGTTCAACAAAGAAGACAAGACTGTTTCAACAAGACTGTTTCAAATTCTCAAGTGCAAACAACCAGGTAAGAAGGGTAACATCTAACAAAATTTGTGAACCAAGCCAGCATGTATTTCTAAAA
>JAOEHT020049199.1:0-14005 GCA_025448195.2 Parazoanthus atlanticus | reverse complement strand
ATATAACTAGTTGTATAATGAACAATGGATACCCAAATTGAAAGATGTGTGAGACAAGGAGATCCACTATCCGCGTAGTTGATCATTCTAGTGATAGAAGTGTTAGCAATACACATTCGCAGTGATCAAAATATCAAGGGAATAACAGCAGGAAGTATGAAATAAAAATATCTATTCTTGAAGACGATCTAACTGCCTTTTTGAGACAAAAGCTCATGCCACAATTTAGTGAGTGCTCTCACGCAATTTGAAGAATGCTCAGGGTTGAAAGTAAATGATAAAACTGAAGCCTACTGGTTAGGAAAGGATCGCAAAATCCCTCCAACGAAAATCCCTAATGATAAAGTTATAAGCCCATCAAGATATTGGGTATTTTCTTCACTTATGAATTGAAGATTAAGCTAAATTACGAACATATACTACACTCAGAAAAAACGTTAAATCTCTGTAAATGGAGACCTCACTGTGTTTGGAAAAGTACAAATCATAAAGACGTTTATTGTTCCGAAACTAAGTTATTGTACAAATACTGTTTCTCTTAATACAGAAAAACTTGCTGAAATAAATTCGCTATTATTTGGCTTTCTTTGAAAAGGCAATGACAAAATCAAACGTTCTGTCGTTATTACCAGCTATGAACAGGGAGGGTTGCAAATGACACAAATTGAATCATACGTCAAAGCACAAAAAATTGTCTAAAAGATGTCGGAGAAAGATTTCTATTTAAATGCAACTTCGAAGTATCTAAACTTCAGTTGCAACTCCCACAGTATTACAAAGAATGCTTTATAGTTTGGAACTCACTACAGCCACCCTGTGATATGGATCAAGAAATAACGAGTATATATGGAATAATAAACAAATTTTAATCGAAAATAGAACAGTTTATAACAAAAAGCTAAGAGACAAAGGCCTGTTGAAGTAAATGATCTAAGTTTGCATGGAAAGCGGAAGAACTCTGCCTCTAGGTTCACCAAAAACAGAAGTTTTTTTCCTGTTTTATATTGACGCTCTTCCATCACAATGGCGAAAACGCTTAAAGTTTACAAAAAAAGAAACCTTTTAATTGAGAGTGATGAGGCACAACTTTGGATAAATGCAAAATTCACCAAGATAAAATTAACACAGAAAGCTGTCTACTCTGAATTAGTTTCAAAAATCGCCAGCATACCCACTGCACAAAAACGATTCTCTGTAATATATCCAGATTTTGAATTAGAATGCGCTAAGATCTATGAAATACCACTTAAGGTAATGATAGATTAAAAAACACGGCAATTTCAATATAAATTACTCAACTGAATACTGTACACAAACAAATTGCTGTTCAAGATGAAAATCACTGACACATACAAATGTACGTTTTGCAATGAGAACGACGAAACAGTTTCACATTTCTTGTTCTCCTGCAAATATACAGAACTCTTCTGGAAAGAAATTACAAAATGGCTCGAAAGGTTTCGGTTATCATTGGATCCTTTTGTCGAGATGAGTATCTTGTTTGGCATCTTAAAACACAAACATTTCAAGTTGATAAATCACATAATTATCATCAGAAATCAAGTAATTTACACATGCAGAACTAGAAAAGTAATACCAAGGATTCGAAGAATGTCAGAAATTGAACTAAACATAGCACGAAGGAGAGGAGCTTTAAAAAAATATATCAAATGGAAGCACATTGTGAAATTGGCTGCAAAGTACAGTGCCAAAAATAAAGCATTTGTTAATCCTCATTTTCACTATCTATTTTTTCCCTCTTTTTCCCAGCATATACAAATATTGAATAATTTACCCGTTATTAATGTACTCTTGTTATTGTTTGTATGATGTAATTTTTTTGGTATTTAACTATCTTGAAAAATATAAATAAAAACATTAAAAAAACAAAGTGGAGCGTTATTGAACTAAAAAAAGCGAAAGTTCATACATATTATACAGTTCCCAGAATATCTTACCGCTTGAGGTAAGGGTCTGTGTGGTATTACCTACATTCCGTTTTCCACAGAATATGCGTTTATCTTCACTTTATTGATCTACTAGTCTTCCAAACTTACTCCAAACTTACCAGCACTTGAGACCCAGAGAAGAGAACTGTGAATATCCCGTCCGATCAACCTTTAATGGGCAAATGGCTTTTCGATTATTTCTCACACCAAACCTTTCCGCACCTCATGTCACTGCAAGATAAAAAAAAATAGTGTAAACTCCTGAAACCTTCCTGAAGATGCGATAGGCTTAAGAGTTGTAAGGTCAAGACAAACTCAATGATACACAGTCATGAATATGTTTAATTGTACTGTCTGATAGCAACAGAAATATGATCATCAGTAACCAGTTAACCTCTGATGAAAATCAGATAGATGGAAACAAGAGCAATTTCCTTTGACCTTGAAACGAAGAGGCGAGCCGACAGCAAACCGAGTTTCTGGAGTTTTTATTGTTTCTGCGAACACAGCGAAAGTGTGTGCCATCTTATTGGATTTTGGAACATGTTCATTTGACGCTGTGTTTTGATTTTGATTTGTCAGCAGAACAAGATTCTGTACACAGCTAACAAAGTTTCGATTCAACTGACTATGAACGAACAGCTACAGTCTGTAAGTCTTTTGTAACTGGACAAACGAACAGTTCGACTAAAAACCACTTACAAATGTAAGTGTTGCTGTTTTTATCTTTCCATATCAAACAAAAATAAACAAGTAGTGAATGAGTTTTTCAAGGTCAAACGAAAATCGCTCTAACTTAAATACAAGATACGCACTTAGGATACTATAAACTTTCGGATATAGGCCCAGGGGCTTTTAGCTTTCAAAGCACTTTTAATGGGATTATATTCGGAGTGGGCTAATATTCGTAGGGAATTTTGTGTTTCAAAATTGTTTGGGCATATGACCGGATAGAATTTTGCGTCTTAAAATGTTTGACTTGACACACACGTTAACACCTTCAGTGGTCATTTTAATTGTCTTCAAAGACTGAAATACTGGCAATAATCTAGTTAACCGTATTTGAACAAAGCTTATATTCGGAAGTTTACAGTACATGGTTTGGTGGTACTGAACAGAGTGGTCTTAAGCTGGACTTTAAGGATTCTTGTTAATTTGTTGTTTAAATACTGACGCTGCTTTGCACTTGATAAAAGTATTGGTCGTAGAATTAACACCACAATTGGCATAATCCTTGCTATGCACGTTAGTCATGTACCACACCTCGGCATTTCTTGCCCCTGTTAGCAGGAAAGAAAAAATATTCTGTAAACAAAAATAATGATAATACCTCGTCAGCACAAACAATATATTACGGCTATTTTCATTGATGACACACAAGTGCCAGCACCTCGTCCATAAGATTGCTATTTTACACTGTTAAGGTTGAACTGAAACTAATTCGATGTGCATTATAATTTAAAGAAGGTATTACACGGCCGTGATGAGAAAAAAAGTATATCGAGAAGACAGAATTTGTATATCTCCAAGCAGCTGTATGCGTTTTTACTAGTATTTAAGAAGCTGTAACTTTTTACAAACACATAGCTCTAGAACGACAAAACAAAGAGTGGTAGGTGGTGAGTTCGGTGCATTTCCACGCGCACGGCCAGAAAACTGTTATCAAACATGTGTTCTTAAATGATATTTAAACACATGCAGGGTGCGAAATTCGGATATTTTTTAACTGGCCCTAAGTGTTCCGTGATTAACTTGACTAAGATTTTAACTGGTCCTACTGGGCCGGCTATCTGTAATTTTAAAACAATTTTACCGGTCCACGTTAATTTCGCACCCTGACATGTGTACAGTCATTTTGTTCCTGCGTGAATCCTGGTAATTTATGGCTTGATGAATAACAAAAAAATAATATTTTCATGGGGGAGATACTCGCGCTTGTATCCGTACATCGCTAGTCTGAACAGGCCTTGAACATGGTCCGGCATCCATTGCGTGCATCTTTAGTTTCATGCAGTTCATTAAAAACTTTCAGTAGATTGAGACTGTCATCTAAATTTGAGTTCCATCGCAAGCTAGCAAGAGTACTGATTATTCTAAACTAACTTTAATTTATTAAGTTAATTATCAATGCTGGAGTACAAACAAAACAAAATATTCCAGCACTCAAAAGAAGTTCGAAAATCCCAATGATAATCACGAGATACACAGGGCGGCACTCTGAGGTTTCACCATTCTCCGAGACCCTTCCACCTCACTGCTCTTGGCCTCGCTTCACTCGACAGCCAAGGTTTGCCCCTGGGTCACTGAGCATGAGGATTCATTTGGCTTGCAACAAGAATAAAATGAATTAACTCTGTATGTTGTTCAAGCCTATGAACAAGAAAGCACAAAAACCGTGGCTCTAAATCCCTTAGTCACCACCTCATAGTCACAGGTCATGAAAACCTAAGCTCAATTCCAGGTCTTCTAACACAGGTTGTTTTAAATGAAAAACTAGCAAATAGAATTTCCCAATTTAGTTGAAATGTACAAAAAGGAAAATGTAAAAAGTTCTTACCTTTTCCCCATAAATTTTCACTGTTGATTATTGGTTGGGCAACGGCCATTAAAGCAGTATCCGTCATCACAAGGCCAGCCGTTTTGAACGCACACATTCTCTGGACAGTAAAATCAAAAGAGTTGTCTATGAATATACCACTATAAAGAACAAACACTGCTTGAAAAAGACTCAAGCAGCAAAAAGAATCTTCAGTACCATGCAAGGCAGTTTTGAATTATACAGACAACTAACAATTTGCTGAAACAAAAAGACAAACCAGTAAATTATCACTCACTTTATTCTCAGTGTGATACCAACTAAAATGTGCGCAGTTATATTTTTCTGAAGCCAACTCCATTTAGAAGTCTTTCACCTTTGATTGCATTAACTTGTCTTTATTTCTGGCATGTCTGTGCATCTTTCGTCATTTTCTACAATTCTGCGGCAAGTTACGAACGGCTATTCGTGGATAGCAATAACCAAAACATAGCATCACAGGAACTGCCGCTACATTTCGAAGGCGAGTTGATGAGCTGTGAAGTCTGTGTCGCTGGAGAAAATTCCGTAAGACTTGAATAATTTCCAAGAGTCGTGAACTCGTGAAGACAACCAATACGATGGTGGCTCGAACGCCGTAACGTTTTAAATCTTCTACTCACTGCAGTAGCATTGCAGCTCGGAACATCTCTCTTCAAAACGGTTTGGTCCTCCATAATGAATTAAGGTCGATCTGGAAAACGTTGGATTATTACGTGAAATATTTATGGCATTTTGACGACCAGTGTTGCGTGACATCTCTCAATACAACGTCTTGGCACGTGGTCAGTGCAGTGTTTGCCTCCCTAAACTTTTTGACGGGAAAAGGTTCGATTTGGCCGAATAGAACTAGAATCTTTGAAAGTTTTAAGACTGGAAAACGAAAGTGCTTGAGGTTATTCATGCTGCCTTTGAATGCAGTACATGTATCTCGTGACATGTATGTAAATACAACAAGGGAATTTTGAGAGAATAAAGATGGCACCCGGCTCGAGTTTCACACACAACAAAAAAAAGGGAAAGAAACATTCTTATTCACGCACAGCGGTTCAAATATAACTATTTTTGTCCTATTGGTCGGCAGATTGAGCGCTTTAACCGACTGGGACTGTATAACCGCGCGAACAAGTATAAGATTTTTTCGAGTGAGCGGATGACATTATCGGCTCATACATGTACGCCTGAGTAATTATTTTTTTTCCTGAACGGGATCCAACAAGTCGGTGTTTCCAGCAAACGAACGACCAACTCGTTCGAACGAGTCAGTGTTTCCAGCAAACGGGTGACCAAGTCATTCGAATGAGTTGGTGTTTGCAGTGAACGGGCAGCCAAGTCGTTCGAACAAGTGGATCTTTTTACCAAACGGGTGACTGAAGCCATTTGAACGGGTGCAAATTTTTTTCGAACGGCTCACAAACAGGTTGTAAATGGAATCCCGTTTAAAAATGGAAAGTCGTTAGAGTACGTTTTCCCATGCAGGGTCACAGTTTTCATTTCAAAATGGCTTTGGAGCCAAATTCATCTGCTGAGACTGTTGATCATGATTTCATCTTTGACAGACTTTGAGTTTGCCAACATATGTAAACCAATTGTTTGCTAAGATTGCTGGGATCACCAAGATCAAGTGCTGAACTCATTTATCAGCGATCTTGGCAATCCTGGCGATTACAGCATGGTAACCGGGTTGTACTGTACCATGCTTTTTTGATTTACAGACATATTTTGTTTGAATCTTGAAGTTTGGTTTATGCTATTAACTGGATAGGGTTAAGGCAAGAACATAAACAATGGCCTCGTAACCCAGTTTCCATGTATAATCGTTGGGATCACCAGGATCACTGAAAAATAAGTTCAATCCCGGCAATCCAGCAATCAACTGGTTTCCATATGATCACTGTGATCGCTGAGAACAAAAAAAAAACATTGAGGCTGCCTTAAAATAGACTTGTTAATTATGATAACACAGTAAACTCAGTTACACAGAAAATTAGCCACTATCTGAATTTGATCGCAGGCTATAAAGGTACATGTACATATAACAAGTTTTGTATATCTTTAGAAAAATAGCTGTGTGCAGTTGCAAATTAAGAATCTGTTATCTTCATTTTGTGTCAAGGAACTTGTTTTCAAAATATAAATAGGCATGCCTTTTGTTGGCGAACACAAAGTCTGTCAAAGATCTATGAAATGAACAGCCTCAGCAGACGAATTTCGCTCCAAAACCATTTTAAAATATAAACTGACGAGCATAGTATCAAACTGATCGAGTGGTGAATATTTCATTTGATGAGGCACGAGACCGCCAAATACATCAAAATTGTGAATCGCACCAAAATTCCGCCTGAAACATGATGCGTAAACACTAAGTTGAAATTTAACTTTCGATCGCTGCGATCGCTGACCTGTAGCGGTTTCCATTAATTGATTAAATTTTTTTGGAAGAATCTCGATCACTACGATCGCAGAGATAGAACCTGGTTCTATCCCAGCGATCCTAGGCCTGATCGCTGCGATCGCTCAGATCGCTGAAGTTTGGTTTCCATGTAATCGATGGGATCGCTGAACTAATTTTTCAGCGATCCTGGCTATCCCAGCGATTATATGGAAACCGGGCTATATACTATTAAAACTTCCACCTACGTATACAAACAAACATTTACTGTCTAGTACCTGTCTGGTTGTTTTTCGTTCCATCACATCAAAGTCCTTGGACAGCTGGTTTCCAGTCAGCAGTGATGTTTGTCCAACAGCAGTAGCTGTGCCTCTTACAGTCGCACTGACAGTGTTTATCATATTTCCTTAGTGGATGACACAAAGTTGTCGAACGTAGGCAATCTGTCTTCAATCTTCACCCACAGCCACAGCTGAATATTCAATCGTGAATTATCGTCCATTTTGATTATTGTAGTCAACTCGGAACAAACCATCAGATCTTTCCACTTGTGCTTTCATGATGAAATGAACATCACTTCTGGATATTTGGATCACAAATTCCCTCTGTTCTAAAATGAAAACACGAAATTATGAGATCTTGCCCCTGCAGTCAACTTCGGCCGCCATCTTGGACTCGACTTTTGAGCTCCCACCCGCACCCAGTCCCCACTGTCCGGGAGGCCGGGGGGAGGTGGGTAGGTGGGTAGGTGGAAGGTCGGGGGGAGGGGGCTAAAACTTGTGATTTGATGACTAAACGTGACCTCCTCCCTCTCCAGGTGCTAGCTGGAGGTGTTGCCATTATGTTTTAAGCGCTGTGATTGGAGGATGGAACAGTACTCAGCCAATCAGAGAACAGAAAACTTCCCGCTAAATCGAATCTGTCAATCAGTCAAAAGAGATCGTCAAACAGATCGTGGAAGCTTTGCTCTGGCGTGGTTGTGCTTTTGCTTGTCTTCAAATATTACAGCAAGCATAGTGCGGGAATTGCAATTGCAAAATGTCTGAACATCCCCTAGAAGGTAAGTCCACTTAGGAAAAGTCTTTTATGGAATATTGTCTTTCAAGGATTTAACTTTTGAAAGTTTGGTGGGGTTGTTTTTGATCATTCCTTCGATTTCAATAGCGATAAACTGCCTGCTGGCGAGTGCTGCCGTGTCGGTGCCGAACCATTTTTGATCGAAAAATTCATTATTTTGTTGTAAATCGAGTCCTCAGTTTTTAAGTCAGTAATATTCAACTTTCTCTTCTTTTTGTTTGGGCTCATTTTCAATTCATTTATGTTAGTGGAATTTGAGCAAGACTGCTGGATAAATTCTTATTGATTCCGAATCTTGGATTTTAATACAAGATAGCTTTATCTGAGTTAATGTTATCGAAAAAGTGCTCAAAACTAAGTAAAAAACTATTCTGCAAACAGTTCAACAAATATATTAACCGGATAACGAAAACTTCAGTTTTGAATAAACATTTTCATAAGAAAAAACGACTTCTGTTGACGACATTTGCCGACAAATCACTTGTGCTTGCGCTTGCAGCTCTATCGAAGCCAGATAGAGCCGATTCAGAACTTTTAGTATTTATAAAAAAATGTTTTGGTTTAAAACTTCTATCAGTTATCAATTAGAAGTATCGATGTATTTGATATTCCGATAAATACAGATTCTTTTTGTCTTGTCTGCAGGAAACAACAGAAGCTCAGCCGATTCAATTCAAAGCGAAATGGAAGCGAGAACTTGCCGCGGGTAAGAAAACCACTGTAGTTCACTTTGAAACGTGATAATTTAAAGTTTATTTACTGATTTATTTTGCCTTGAAATTAACTGATTTGAACGGAGAACTTTTTAATAAGAAAAGAAGAATGTTCATTTCATAGACGAGATTTTACAACAAGTCACCTCCTGTGTTGACAGGTATTAAAAGGTTCGATGATATTTTTCTTAAGTTTTATACTTTTAAACTTCTATAAATTACTTTTGGAGCTCTTAAACGTATGCATTAAGGGCAAATTCATCAAAATAATGTTTTATTTTTCTTGCGGGAACAAAAGAAGCTCAGCCGATTCAAAGCGATCGAGAAGGGAAGAAAAAGCTTGCCGTCTATTGAAGACGCGAAAATCCTAAAGATTGTTTTAAAAACGTTTTATTTTTAAAATCATTCCTTTTGTTTGGAGTCGATTTTATTTAAAACTTATACAAAGAGAGATTAATTGAGGACGTTTTTATTTCTGCAGGGACGAAAGCCGGCTCAACTTAAACTTAACCGACTAAGAGCGAGAAGTTATTTCCACGCGGGTAAGGAATTCGTTGTGCACAGTTCACTTTAAAATAGTTTAACTGAATTTCACTTTGCAAATGTTAACTGCTAAATATATCCCTTTAAAATCATTGCGAGTTGATTTTTAATAAGAAAATAAGAAAGTTTTGTTGACGAGATTTGACCACAAATCACGAGTGTTCTGAGCCGCGAAAACGGCCAACTTGAAAGTCCAAGATTGTTTTAAAAGGTTCTATTTTTAAAATATTTGATGTAGTTGGAGTCGATTAAACTTATACACACAGAGATATTAAAATTTAGCACGATTTTTTTCTGCAGGGACAACGCGGGAGCGAGAAGTTATTTCCAACAGGTGAGGAGTTAATGCAGTTCGCTTTCTGAACTGAAATATCAATATAGTTTTAAGGCTTTTATTTTGAGAACTAAACGTTTGAAATAAATTATCTATATATAATCTGGTTCTTATTAAAACTATATAAGCGTGTATTCAGCCTTTGGGGCAAGTTTATTAAGGGACAGAGCGGAAAAATTGAACGCAAATTATATTTTTGTTTTGTGATTTACTTGCCTTATTGACCGACAAAGATGCGTCAAGTTTTGAAAATGTCTTGAATTTTGCTGCCTTAGCCAAAAACGTCTGACATAATATTATTATAAAGTTGTCATAGACTCAGTAGCCGGAGATAAAATTTAAAAACATGCATGTTACGTTTTCGTTGATCAAAAAATCACCTCTCCCAAAGTATTCCTCTGACACTAATTTTTAGATATAAATCTTCACCAAATTTGAGTTTGTTTACGAATATTTGTAACTTTAATTAACAAACTATAAGTGAGAAGATAGTTTTCCGCTCTGCCGAGATTCACGGTGTTAGGGTCTTTTATTTATGTAGTTATTTAGTTTTTGCTTAGTTTTCAGGTTTTAAATTTTCCACTGATTTTTGTCATTTGATAGTTTGTTTCGTGACTCGTCGAGCTGTTGACAATGAGCCGGCAAAAACAACAACTAAATGTTCATATCTTTCAACTAATAGCAATGAAAAATAGCCAAATTGTAGAGCACTCTAACGGTTGTAAAATTTTGATAAATTTATATGTTACCTGGAACGACTTCTTATGCAATATTCTTTCACCAAAAAAAAAAATGTAGCGCTACGGAACGCGATGTTAGCTTGTGATCTCTCGCGGCAATATTTTTAAAATCGTTAAAATCTTGCTTTTCGCGAACACGTATTTTAATTTGAATTGCGATTTTGAAAATATTTTGCTCGGGTAAAACAGCAGATTCCAGTCGAATCTAGAAAAAACATATGAAAATTATTTGGCTCAATCGATAGTTGTCTAAAACGTGTTCAGTTGGCAAGAAGCATTGGGTTGGAGGCTTTTTCAAAGGCCGGGCAGGGACGCAAACCAACTTAAGTTTTTTACTTGCCTTAAGTCTATTTTGTGGAGAATGTTTTGACTGATATTTAGTTGTTATCAATTATGCAAGCTATATGGATTCCAATGACTTGTACATGTTGACAAAGTCAAATGATTGGGGCTCAAATGTATGACGCAACTGAACAAGCTAAGATCGTCAGAAGGTCAAAACTCTTAAGCTTCTTACATTCATGACAGAGTCAGATGGGATGGTTTCGTTGGTTACATGACACCCCGTCTTCAAGTTTTAGCAGTTTATACTAACGACGCGGATTGACAAATTCCGCCAGTACAGTTTTTAGCATAATCAGTTAACAACACACAATTTTAGGATTATAGACCTTGGACTTTCATTACTAAAGTGCCCGAAAAGACGAGTTGCTAAATTCTCATTACTTGTCTCCATACATTTCATATTATTAAGTTGGGAGAATTTTGGATTTCATCTCGTCGAATTTGGAGTAGATGATCAATTGTCCTAATCTCAAAACAATCAACTTATCATATACTGATACTGTGAATCTTCGAGTTTCAAGATAGCGCAACACGTGGAATTTGAACTCAACCAATAGCAAAACTACTCGCTTCGTGTTAGGTCTGTAAGCAGATTTATCGATTATTACTTTAGTTACCGATCTGTGAACTAAGTTATACTAAAGATGTTAATTAAGAGCAAACGTATTTACAGCAAAGGAGCTTTTTAACACATATAATTTGAACAGTACACAACCAAGGTTTGACTGAGCTGAATGTCGCCGGTATTGAGACCATGGGATGGGGAAAGGGGGTAGAGGCACTCACCCGTTTCTTGGATGGAGTCGTGCTGCACAAGGATACAAACCGTGACCCTCTTTTGAATCCCGAAAAGCAATTTTCTATACCTTATTTCAGAACAAATTTTAAAAATCGAGATCTTATTTCAATCCAAATCTCGGAGCAAACTAAAACAACACTTAATGGCAAAATGTTTACCCAGACCAAATATTTTCGGAAACTAAATAAAATTGATGGTGGCACATACGCGTATAGTCAATTGTGAGGAGAGGAGAAAATACAGCTGAATATGAGAACATTGACGAAGGATTATTGAATTGCAGTCTTCATCATCAGTGATCAGCGAAAATGCTAATGGATAAATGGTAGGAAGTAGATGTTGCAGAAAGATAACAGACTGGCTTTCACAGATTGAGAATAGCAAGGCATGGTGTGCGGAGAGTGGACTGATTCTGAATTATCTCAAAACTGCTTTAGTTCATTTTTCCTACAAATTTATAAAACGTCATCCAGTATCACTTACTGTCAAGATTGCAGACACATTGATTAGATCCCGCTTTTCAGACAAGAATCCTGGGCGTAATCATCCACGAGCATGTCACTATGAAATCGCACGTCCAAAACATCTGCAAGAATGCCTCATTTCGCTTGTACAATTTAACCGAAGTCGGTACAAATCTTGATACTGCAACAACCGAGCGCCTAGTCAACACCTTTATATCTTCACGACTTGTCTCCCGCAACAGTCTGACTCTATAATCTATAAAACTACCCACTAGATAAGCTTCAACACATTCAGAATGCTGCTGCCAGGCTTTTTACACGTGCTAAGGAGAAAGACCATATCACACCAATTCTCAGAACACTTCACTAGCTCGACATCAGGAAAAGAGTTGCTTTTAAAGTATTGCGTCTGACCTTTAAGACGATCATTTAATAGTATGGCCCCTAATTACTTACAAGTCCTTGTTAGTTACCGCAATGCAAGACACCACCTACGTTTAAAAAAGTATTTCTTCATTAGAGCCACCATTTTCGAGGACAAAAACGTTTGATATGCGCGCTTTTTCGTTTTTTGTTCGGCAATCTATTGGCGCGCATTTTATCTCGCCAAGTGTAGTGGACTGTTTTCGATGTGCGCCTTATTTCCTCCTCTGCCGCAAATCTTTCGGCGTGCACTATAGTGCGCCAGGTGTTGGACGTTTACTGGTTCAAGATTTACTACGCCATGTTTTCGGACGTCTGTTGACATGCGCGCTTTTTCGCTTTTTGTTCAGTAATCTGTTGGCGCGCACTTTATCTCGCCAAGTGTAGTGGACTGTTTTTGATGTGCGCCTTATTTCCTCCTCTGCTGCAAATCTGTTGGCTGCACCAAAGTGTTTGTGAATCAAGCTGAAAATGTTAGTAGTCACAACTTATATCTTAAGACACAAGAGACACCGCTTTGCCTTAGAGATAAAGAACGACAGCTTCGTTGGCTGGGCCTTCAACTCCGTCGGTGCAAGTCGGACGTTATTTCAAGTTTGCTCTTTGGGACCCCACACATCAGTAAAGACAACGTTCTAATGGCGTGAAAAGAACTCTTTACCAGGAATATGCAGCAAATATTTATATATTTAAGGCGATCATTTAATACTATGGCCCCTAATTACTTACAAGTCCTTGTTTGTCACCACAAAGCAAGACACCGCCTACGTTCAAAAAACATTTCTTCATTAGAGCCACCAATCTCAAGGACATAAACGTTTGATATTCGCGCTATTTCGTCTTTTGTTCGGGAATCTGTTGGCGCGACTTTATCTCGCCAAGTGTAGTGGACTTTTTTGGTGTGCGCCTTACTTCCTCCTCTGCCGCAAGTCTGTCGGTGTGAACTATAGTGCGCCAGGTGTTGGAAGTTTGCTGGTTCAAGATTTACGTCGCCGTGTTTTCGGATGTCTGTTGATATGCACGCTACTTCGCTTTTTGTTCGGCAATCTGTTGGCGCGCACTTTATCTCGCCAAGTGTAGTGGACTGTTTTTGATGTGCGCCTTATTTTCTGCTCTGCTGCAAATCTGTTGGCTGCACTATAGTGTTTGTGAATCAAGCTGAACATGTTAGTAGTCACAACTTATATGCTAAGACACAAGAGACACCGCTTTCTTTTAGAGTTAAAGAACGACAGCTTCGTCGGCTGGACCGTAAAGTTCGTCGGCGCAAGGAGGACGTTGTTGTAAGTTTATTATTCAGGCCCCCACTCATAGTATAGATGACGTTCTAGTGGCGTGAAAAGAATTCTTTACCAGGAATACGCAGCAAATCTAGTTTTTCTCCCCGGCTCTGCAGTGAAGCTAACGACAGAAGAACTGAGAAACGCTGAACAAAACTGTGAAGCTTAAAAAACTGTGACTGTCACCTTTAGAACACGGCCTCCGTTACCAGTTATGCACCATAGTGCCCGAGGTGAAGGAAGAATATTAGAGTCAGATTTACTTTGCTCTGTTGTGGCCTGTCTGTTGATATGCGCTCTACTTTGCCTGTAGAAGTGCCATCTTTTGGCGTTATATAAAGTTCCGCGTAAAGTCAATTGCGAGAAGTTTT
>JAOEHT020049095.1:0-14006 GCA_025448195.2 Parazoanthus atlanticus | reverse complement strand
AATGAAACCAGCAAAGCACAAAACTAAGTAATTTTGATAAATTAGACCAATACCAGCTCAGCAATTGGAGAAATTAGCTCCTATCATGCTTTGCGATCTGGGTTTTGCGCTTTTGAACCTTTTTGAAATATCTGTATATATAGACGTAACTCGTTATGAACAAAGGCAAGAAATTTGCAATGAGTCGTTTCCAAAACAGATGCAGATCTATAGTATGTACAAATGTAGGTATGCCGGAACAATTTTTTCCTTCGTAATGCTTGCGACGGTAGGTGACATATCAGAAAGAACTGAATACAATTTCAATTTATACACTCACTTTTTTTAATAAGAACATCTTTTTATAAGAAGGACTAAGGCTGGAAAAGGGTCAAAATTTAATTAAGAAAATGCTAAGAACACCTTCGGGTGAGACTAAGAAAAGGAGTGTTTATTTCTGCAAAGTTTGAAATGTAAGTGAGAGCCGCTGCTAAAATATTGCAGGAGAACAGTGCAACTTCAAATAAATTGAATTTGGTAACTGGCGATTCTAGTATACATATTGGAACGATCCCCTAAAGCACCAAAACATCAGTTTCCCTCCCTTTTATAAACTTCGAGTATGTAATCCCTACCCTTTTAAATACTTCCAGCATGAACAAGGGACCCATTTCGGGCGGAGTCCCCCCTCCCACCCCCTTTCTCTCTCTCTCCATCCCGCATGGCCCACTATATGGGATACACCCCCAACCCCCCAAGCAATGCATTCGCATCATTGTTGGAAACATCTTTTGAACGTATTCAGGCACAAATCCTATAATTAAACAACTCCGAAATAAAAAAATAGGATGACATCCTGCATAAAAATCAATTAACTTTTTATGCAGGATCTCAGCCTATTTTTTTTTTAATTTTAAGAACATTCGGCCTATATTCAAAAAATATGAAAAGGGATGATCCGTGAACATCTTATCGCAGACTGATGGCATTTGTTTACGACTATTTCTATAAGAAAACAGCCTTTAATCAAAACACACTTTCAAAAAAATACCTTTTGTAATAATTATAATCTTGCATACCCCCAGCGATAGCGTACCAGGCTGCCCCGTTCACTATCCCGTCCTTGAACTTGTCGTTGTCAAACTTGTGGCATTTTGGCTGTCCTATGTGCATTGTGGGATGGGCGAGTGCGTACACCTTCGACACGTGGACGAATACGTCATCATCCGGGCTACTGTAGTAAACATGAGTCGTGGACTTTCTCATTTCATGTGGAATGTTGTCGTAAGGGTAATTGGCGACCAGTGTACCGCCATGCAGATTTGCTGAGAGGACAAAAGGAATGCTCTTGATCCAGTTCATAGCAGCTTTTGTCTCGGGCTAGATATTGGAAAGAAATATTGTCAGGAACGTCCCAACATCTTGTACTTATTGAGTCAGGCCTTTTCCGCGACAGCCGTTTCTAATGGTAGCTTTGTCGGAAGATAATGATGGTAGATGGAAGCAAGTGATGATAGTGAATGAGAGTGATTATTTCGTTTACTAATATTTGCCCTCATTCACCATATTTGACTATAGAGCTCTCTCTCTCTCTCAAGACAAGATCAAGATCAAGAAGACGGGGGGGGGGGGTCGGGGGTTGTTGCTGATTTACCAATGTATCTATAATGCGTTAAACAATTTTCAAAAAGTTCAGCCGTGGGAAAAGTTGGGAGCGGGTAGAGAGTGATAAGACTAAGAACCGTCAAAAGTCTTTGCATATTCTCTCGCTTGCTTTTTTTTGTACTGCATAGCTGCAGTTAGTTGGTTATTTACAATAATCATCACATGCCATTCGATTGGGAAATTTCGCTTCTGGCTCGTGAAAGGGTAAAGGACCAGATCGGATGTTTGGCATCGTTTTCGCTTTCATTTATGATGTGGTTTCAAGAAGTCAATCTAAAAATAAAGATAACTCTCTGTGGCCCAACATTAATTACTCATTTCAACTACATGCAACGCGCGCAAAGGACACCGGATCCCACGGACTGGACGTTTTTAAAATGGTATACGAATTACGATAAATTTTCACATTCGGTAGATTGCGCGATTTTGTCCTTCCGGTTCAAGAAAAACATTTTAAAACCCCGGCACAAAGACATAGATACACGCAAATACACTCACGCACACACGCAACTCGAAGTTAATCCTTTCAGCCCAAGCCAATTTATCAACATCTATCTTCTCCTTAAGATATCAATACAAAACAAGTTATTTTGTTGGGAGAATTTAGGAGTTGATCGCACACAGCAATTTCTCCTAGATGAATTACATACTTCTCTCAACTCGTTTAAAAGGAAAGTATGGAGTCAGGTTAAGAGAATTTAACAACACATCATATATCGTGTTTGGGGCTGAAAGGTTAAACACAAAGATAATTTGTACTCGTAATTCCTCTCACCTGCTTCGTATTTCTCCGTTGGTCAAATGGATCCGGGAAATTTCTATTTATATCGACTCCGTTAGCGTTGAAACGTCCAATAACACTAGAGCAATCGCCCTCGCGTGAGCTCTCCCAACCGTCGGGGTTCAAACTCGGCAGCAGGTGAATGCGAGTGTTATCAACCAGTCTTGTAATGTTCGCATCTTTACCATATTTGGAGCACAGTTCCTCAGCAAGCAGCAGCAGCAGCTCGCGACCCACAACCTCGTTCCCATGCATGTTTGCTACGTATTTAAACTCCGGTACACCGGGTGTGTGCCTGCCGGGGACTTTTGTTATTTCCAACACATAGAGTTCCTTGCCCTGGAAAGACTTCCCGATGGAGTAGAGGCGAGTTATGTTTGGGTACGTGGCAGCCAAAGCTTCAAGGATGTCTCGCAAGGCTGTGTTGTTATGATGGACATACTGAATCGGGAGAATACCACGCGATTCGGCTCTCTGTGTAGCGACAAACAGCAAATACGTGGCGAGCACGCATGTATATACACTGGGCGACAGCCTCATGTTTCTTATTCCTGTGACACAAATTAGAACTATCAGACTAAACTCTCTTATACAACTGAGGCGAATACCAACATACTAATGCTATAAGTACTTCCTCTAACATAACCTGACGTAGTATTAGTAAACTCAGAGATTTAAGAAAATAACAAGGTTCGGAAATTCCATTGCACTGAAACGACTGAAACGGTTAACCGCTCTTCCTTCACTGAAGGCGCTTACGTGTGAATATGTGCATGCCTAGAATGTGCCAAGAGGTTTTTGCGGCCTCAAACTGACAACATGACCACAGACAAAATATAAGCTACTTTTTAAATAACTATTAAGATCGAAAGCCGTTGTTTTAGCAGCACCACAAACAATGTTTGGCATCTGCATCCCTCATCCCGCGGAGAGCAAGTATATATGTCGGTGGGTCCTTAACCTTGGGCTAGACGTCCTGGTCTCTGAGTCAATAGGTCTAAGTCAATGTACAACGATCTGGTGTACGTTATGTCGTGAATGCAACACAGGCTACCCTGCGAGCAGAGATCTCTCATATGAGAGATCTCTGCTCGCAGGGTAAACACAGGCTAGTTGTGGGGGAAAAAACTTTCCAGCATTATAAACATATAGAAAGAAGCAAGAAGCTGCAAGAAACGTCTGCTATATCCAATATATAAACTCAACCCACAAGGAAAACAAAAACATCCAAAACGTATTCACGACAATACGAGTAAGTGTGCACAAATGTGTGCACCAGGTATTTCTTTAATTTTAAAGATGTATCAAAAACTGAAAGGTCACGCCGTAGAATTAATGAAACAGAAAGAATTGTCGTGTCGCCATATAAAAGTGAACAGTTCTGTCTCCACAAAAAGCCGAGAAAGAAAAAAACTGTTTATATCCCGCATATAACATCGTCAAGACTTAAATGAAATTATAAGTGGATTATTTTGACAACACATTGGATTTTGTCAGTTTAACCGTGAGCAGCGTCATTAGCAGAGCAACTTAGACAACTTACCTCACTGATACTAAAGCTACGACAGTTTATAAGTTGTCGGTTGATGTACGCAAGCATATGGCCACTAGTCGGTGAATAATGAGAATTCGTCCAGAGAATTGCACCCTAATCTAATATTCAGAGCTTACTGACGCTTTTTTTTTTACCTGTTTCTACATGAAGTTGAAGATCTACAACAGTTGAGTTTGTCTGATCTGCGATTACCCCCGGATTACAACACACCTGGCCGCTTTTTGTAGCAAAGTTGTCAAAGCGTCAGTCAAACTTCCTGTTTAATTTAAACATTCTTGTTTTTAATCGTATTACATGCATTGCTCTGATTAAGGGTCACGTTACCCCATGGAGCCTGGATGAAAGAAATTACCCAACACTTGACCGTTTTCTTTGTTCTTATACTCTGCAGAGCTCTACCGGGAGCTCTACGAAGTTTTTAAAGTATTTATTCTTCCTTGCAATTGCATTAAAAGTTTCAATTGCAAGGCAAAACCAGCTCTCAGATTTCCACCTTTTAAAATATTATCAAGCTTGTGATACTTCCGGAGTTCCACTAACTTTGCATGTGCCGTCTGTCGACCTTTGGTCAGGGCAGGCAGTCATGTGTTTCCGGAACACGCTCGAAAATCTATAATGTCACAGGGGAACCTGTGTGCGCGTGTGAAACTTAATATGTGAAAACAACAAAGCTGCTGTGCTTTTAAAATATCAAAATATAAATGCACTTCCGGCGGCGTGTCTAAAGCGAACAAAGGAATGAGTGAATTTTAAACTAATTGTGCCAAACCCATCCTCGGAAACACAGGAGTGGTCCATCGGGCGTGAGAAATCAGATACAAAAGTTAAGTGGCGGTCTGATATTTTAAAATTTGCCCCGCCCGAGACTGACTGCCCTTGGGTCTCCGAGGATGTGCTAAACCAAAAGCTTCACACTCGTAAGATAAGCACTAGCAATATTAGGAATACCAAGTGTGCGACGTCATGGAACCGATGTTCTTTTGTCTTTTTTTAAAAAAATTCTGTGCTTGTGCTTATGTTTATCTCACAAGTGTGAACCAGGCTTTTTAAACCGTCGCGCGTCTAATTTTAGAGAGCACAAGTTAAACATGGACCACCCAACGGCTACGCGGCGGATGGCTGCTAGAATTTTTTGAAACTTTCCGTTTTTCCTTTTCTTCGTCATGTTGAGTGAATCCAGGAAGGGCGGCTGGATAAGATTAGCTTTTATGTTGTATACAGTTTCGATATTTTTAACATGGGAATTTTTAAAATGGAATGAATTATCGAATGGCTCAGACTACTAGCGTAAGGAGTTTCGATAGTTCTTAAATATTGTATAGGTATTCATCGTCTTATTAAATTTAAAAATTCAAATTTATTTTACTTTGTCATAAGATCATTTCAGGTTGGCCGGAAATGTTTTGCCTGTAACTGTAAAATTCTGTTCACACTAGCGACGCGACGAAGACACTCAAACACAAGGCATCATTCATGATTCCATTAGATATAAAGAGAATATTCTTTTAGTTTTAATGTAACTGACGTCGAATTGTAACTAAGGTATGCATAAGTTATATTATCTCAGTGCTCTGTCTAATCTTTAGAATTAGGTCGAGGTCACACTAGCTAGAGTTTACTGTAGTAGAAAGGAAGTGTGACCCGCTTTGTAGTGTTTACCGTTTACTGAATTGAAGTACGCAATAGGTAATGTGCTGAGTCAGGCTGTCGCGGCAGAATTCAAACTACTAAACTCAACGGCGAATCATCATCGTATAGAAGTACTGAATGTTTTTAAAAATAATACTTTTGATGCAAGTATCTCAAACATATCGAAAAAACAGCTCTACACGACGTCACAAGAAAATGATATAGAGTATTAATAAGTGATTTATAAATGAAAGGCCCCCTAACATTTGTAGCTGAAGCCTTTTCAGATGACCGCTTTCACCTCAAGGATACCGGTACTGATTCAGACTGTCGGTGGCGTTTTAGATTTTGGCGCCATTTAAAATTTATCCATCCAAAGTTTTTACAGGCATTTACTCGGTGTACCGGCGAAGTAACATAATGACATCAAACGATAAGGCAAGCCCTTTTGTTCCAGAAACTGCAAGGTAGGTTAAATTAAATTGTTTTGGGTCGCAATTTAGAAGTATTAGATTTAGAAATATGAGGGTAGTTTTATTTTAATAAAGGAGCCAAAGTTGAATATTAAAATAATGACTCTTTAAGTTTAATAGCATGAATCAGAGAGAGATTAGATGAACTTGTTGCTTTCGACAGTGCACATTGAACAAGAGTCAAGAGGAACAAAGTTGGATGAATACTTGCCACCGAGCATCACCACTGGCACACTCTGATACTTGATTTTTGTATTCAGTCTGATAACAATACTAACTGATGGGTAAATTTGTATCCAACTGAGGACTCTTCAATGAGTTTAAGAAAATCCCAGACATGTCAAGTTTGTAATCAGGCCAGTCGATAACAAAACCTTTATGAAGCTTACAAAGACCGAGTCAAAATAGCATAACTGAGAGGCACTTGCAAGAAAAGTGACCCAGCAAGTCGAACATTTGAGCTACAGTAACACTAGTAGCGAGCCAGCGAGTCAC
This sequence comes from Parazoanthus atlanticus, assembly GCA_025448195.2. Lineage (NCBI taxonomy): Eukaryota > Metazoa > Cnidaria > Anthozoa > Zoantharia > Parazoanthidae > Parazoanthus > Parazoanthus atlanticus. The sequence goes on along the minus strand of JAOEHT020049095.1, from coordinate 7,429 downwards.
GAACATTTGAGCTAGCGGCAGTAAACTGGAAAAGGAAAACGAGGGAAAAGAGAGTCTTTATTTTTTCTCTTACTTTCCGTCCCGGCCCGGCCTCGACCGCTCGCCCTGCAAAAACCTTCCATTCCTTCCGTCTCCGTTTCCATCGGCCTTCTGTTCTACTTCCGTTTGTACGGTCCGAGTTAGGCTACATGTAGCCTCTGAGTAAATTGAGTACCATGCACTTGTCGGACGAGCTGACAAAACATGAACCATGTTGATGAGCCTTTGGTGAATTTGCTGCATTCTTTCTATACATTTGTCCATATTCTCTCCTGTTTTCGGTAAAACTGAGTCCTGCTGTTTTAAATTTTTTGTCATTTCTTTCAGAGAAAGTTGTAGTAAAGTAATTTTAACTAGTAATTGTTTTCACTTGTAAATAGTGTCTGCTATTTTTTAACTCGTTTCTGCATTTTCCTGTGCGTGCAAACAATTAATCGCTGATTGGTTGAATTCAATTTCGCGAATTTTGATTGGTTGATAACAGACATGCTCAGATAACTAACTACACCTACGGTGTATTTTCCGGGGGAAAACTCCAATTTAACAACGTGGAAAATCAAGAAATATTAACCCGAGTTAATCGACAGCGACAAGGCATTGTAGCTTCCAACCGGCGACAAACTGGCGACTTTTCCGAATGGAAAGGCAGATTACTTAATTCTCGTTAGCCTGACGATTTCCAGTTTGTTCAAGTTTTTCTTTCTGTAAGATGTTTCATAGTATTAAACTGAAATACAGAAAAAGGGAAACATCATTTGGCCGTTTCAAACTTTGTGCCTGGTACGAATACTAACTCTAGAACACATATCGAATAGGATTGTTGAAATGCAGCTTATCTGGCATCACACTTTGATCGAACATGAGAAAATAAAAATTATGGAACACTCGGTCGCGTAGCATTTTGGTTGCAAATGTGACCGATTTGAATATTCTTGCTTCTTAAGAAATAACTCAACACAATAAAATCCATTGAGGAACTGCGCCGTATTGAACAACGCATTCGCTTCAGTTTGTAACTAACGGTAGTTATAAGCGATACAACTTTCGCGTAATGCCTATCAGTCAATATTTCTATTTTTAAAAGATACGCTAACTAATCGGCGAAATAATTAACACAATTCCAGTCGCCTTTGGCCAAAGATATCATGCAAAGTAGAGCTCAACGAAAACCTGACATTCATACGAGGCAAAATTATACAACATATAATTTAATAAAACAAAGAAACTATAACCAACAAAAAAATCCCAATCTCCTCTTTAATATATAGCAGTAGAAGCCGATTAGAAAATTTAACTGAGGCAACTTTCTCTTTACTTCCCGGTGAAAATGCCGTAGCTACGCCCTTCAAATACTTCCGTTGGCTGCATGCGAAAGCTCCTGTCACAACATTGACATTTTAATTCCATTTCTCATTCAGAAACAACAATAAAATAAGAATTGGTGTTTCGGTGTATATATAAACTGCAAGAGACTTGGCACACGAACAGGTTATCGGCTGGTGGCTGTTCTGTATTCTGCAACGAGTAAAGATTATTGTAATAATTGTTACCCGTCAAAGCTTCTGGCTTTGATCTATTATTCTGTAGCTCCTTTTATGTTTGTAGCCAGCAAGCTTTTGATTTGAAATTGACTTGTGTAAAAAACTACTGTCAGTTTTCGAAAACTGTTTTAGCGGACCTTAATTAGTTTACTAGTGTCTGTGACCCGTAATTATACAATGACAACAAAAGCTGTCTGAGAACTGACCTGCAAAATCCTGCTCGCTTCCAGTCGTTGCAGACTCTATTCTCGACCTTTCTCATCAGCCATCCGTACTTCTTTCTCCAATAACGTCAACCTCTCCACAAACAAAACCTTTTCAATTTCCCTAAACCTACGTTTTCTCATTCCGTGTTTATCTGCCCATTTTACGGCAGTTATTTTCATTCCAGATCACAAAGGTGTCATTGTTAGTGTTTCTTCGACGAATAGTCGTCTGAGAAGACCTGGGGGTGGATGAGATAATCCGCTCATTTAAATCTTCCGCAAATTAGCGCTATCTTTGTTCCCAGCCCTCCGGCGCGTAATCAAAATGTTTTAAACCTAATTGTACTTTATGAAACTTTTATGATCAATATCTTCTACCTTCCCGTATACAAAGGGTGACAAATCTCACTGATCTATGTTCCAATTCGATTCAAATCCTCTGAAGCTAGGGTTTTGAGTTGAAGTAATTTGGTAGTTATACATGTTTTGTTTTAATATTATTGTATTTAAATAGACTGTCTTTGTAAATACAAGGTTTTTTGTTTCGCGGTTTTCCCTTCTCATTTAGCCGAGACTGTCAGTTCAGAAGCTAACTATAAACTTGTATATATCCCACTAACTAGATTTTGATCTCAAGTTATAGTTTTCAACTTATTCTAGATGACATTTATCCCATGTTTATTGAATTCACAACTGTAATTAAATCTAAATTTCTTCCTCTTTATCGGGCGTAAATATCTCATACACTTCCAAGTCTATATTCAATACAAACGGTTGTTGAACAAACAATTGAAGAGATAATATCGAGGCTCTTTATTTTAACCCAAACCAATGCGTAAAGACTTGAAGAATTTGGTCAGAACAGCCTAGTTTGAATCATAAAGCCCTGGCCGATCGGAACCGACTGAGATGCAAATCGTTGCAAAGTCAATGCAAGTTTTCAAATTTGCGTTTCGTTTAGCCACCGACCTGAAAGCACTTGCATAGACTTGAATCGACTTGCATGAACTTAAAACGTGTGTGTAACTAAGTCAACGCAAGTCAATGCACTTAAGTATTTTCACCGTACACGACGCAAGCCCTTGCAAGTTTTGATGCAAAATTGATTGACTTTCATCGACTCGCATCTCCTTTTGGCCACAGCATGAAACAAAAAGAAGCTTACACTTGCGACGGAAGCAGAAGCGCAAACAACGACGGAAGCGGAAGAACGTTACGTTCTAGTGCAAGCCAATACGACGAAAGCAGAAGCGGAATTCAGATTTGCAAGGAAAAGCCTCGTTTGCATGCTGTTGTGTTGTTGTGCTCACCGTTCAAAATGGCCGACGGCTGCACTGTAATTAGATCAAACTTTTCGCATCCGCTTCCACTTCCATCTTTTTAGCTTACACTGGGACAGAAGCGCCGGAAGCTCGACGGGAACTGAGACGGAGACGGAAGAAATAGGAAACTTTCCGTAGCTTCCGTCTCCAACCCCGTCGAGTTTCCGTTTGTGTTTCCGCCTCCATTTATTGATGTTATAAGGGAATGGAACGGAACGCTTCTTTCGTCCCCGCATTAGTGCAGGGAAGGCTTTAGTAATAGGCAAGATTATAAACCAACCAACCGAGGCAATTTAAATTTTTATGGATTTCTATATCTTAACTTTTCCGTTCAAATGTCCATTTTTTCACGAGAAAACACGGATCGTACGGCCGCTTACTACTCTTATCAGATACAGCAATAAAAGGACTGATCATGAATTGCACATTTTACAAGTTGAAAGGAGTAATTTCACAATTTAATCCACAGCTTTAATAAATTTAGGCTTAAAAAGGAGAATTTGAAAATCATATAAAAGAACTAACTTAACTAACACCTCGTTAATTAGCTGCTCGAATAAAGTTTTTTTTGGGCCCGCGGGAAACTCACGGCTATTCAATTCACCTCGTTAGTACGCTGTGTTGCCAGCATGGTGAGTCCTGATGGTTCAGTGGATAGCACGCCTGACTAGCGACCAAGGAGACGTGGGTTCGAGTCAGGGCATAAAAACAATTTTTTCAGACGAGTGTAACGATTTATTCTGGCTTTAGAAAGAAAGCTCTCAACGTAAGAAAATTGTGTACATATCGTTTATCAAAAAGTATAAAACGTTATTATGATCTTCATATCCAGAACACTACAAGTTCGGGGTCAGTCGCTTAGATATTTTGTAACTTAACCGTAAATTATGCTGTATGTCCGTAATTTTTTTCCAGGTGGATGAAACTGAAGTATCTACGCGAAATAAACTGACTTCAGACTTTAAGTTTAACAGCAACCAATTCGACTGTAGTATAAGAAACGTCTAGCGTCTACTTCAATGCCAAACACTAAATTTCTGCTTACATGGCAGCAAACGGCTCGTGGTTCAAACAGCAACTTTAAGCCGTATCGAATGCGATTCAGTAACCAATACGACACAAAGAGGCTGTGGATTTTAATTCATCCGCCGATTTTTACGACTTCGGACAACAATTTCTGTCGAATTTATCTACCTGTTTACTGGGCGGACGTGAAAGAAAGTCAGTGTTTAATGGTGTTTAAAAAAACCCGAATTAATCCGGTTGGTGATTTAAACATCAACGTCGGAGTCGTATCGAATGCAATTCAACAGTAATAAATGACATAAAATCGGCAAAGCCGACTGTCGAATTTAATGGCTTAGAGTCCGATATTCTATCGAAGTTATATTCACCCGAGGGCCCGGTTGTTCGAAAGTGGGTTAATTTTAACCGACGGTTAAGGTTAGGAGAAACTTTAAATTAAATTTCTTTATCTAGGAAGACGAAGTTCGGTCTTGTTGAAACACTCCAAGAAAACCCCAGTTATGTAAACCCCAAATGACAGCCCAAATCAGTCTATAAATTAAACTCAATCGTGGGTTAAAATTTTAACCGCGGGTTAGCGCTAACCACTTTCGAACAACCGGGGCCAGCGTGGCAAAAATTCAGTGTTTAAAGCATTTTCAAAACTACGTACGCGCGCATTGGTTTCCCTTCAAATCGAGGTGCGCGCGCCACTGACGTCTCAAACAAATATCGAATACGAGCTGCTTTCGTTTCAAACAAATAAATCACCCGTTGACTTGGGCAACTACAAAGAAGTACGTACCGTGAATTAGTTCATTCTCTTTGGAAAAACGATTATCAACTTATTACAATCAAGCTGTGAAAGTCAAGCAAGAAAGTAGGTAGAAGTTACCTCCGTTTGTTACTATGCTAAAGCAATGCAAGTTTGCTGGTTTCTGCGCTACAAAAAAACGGTTTTTTAATTTTAATGCATGGGCGGAATGCTTTACCCGAACCTGCCAGATCCGCCAAAACCTTCACATCCTTTAAAACTCTTCTAATATTTATTTTAAAATTATATATCTCACATTGTACGACTGAACTTAATTTGCTGTCGACAATTCTCATACTTGGCGTAGCATTTGTAGCAGATTTCGGAACCATGTATCGCTGCCGGATAATCCGTCCACTGTTTAGTTTAACTTAATTAGATAATTAATTAAGTAATCATTTTTTTTTTTTATATTTACTGATAGATATGGATGTAGATATAATTTGATTTTGCTTTTTGTCCTCACTTCGTAAGTTTCGTAATTTTTTCTGTTATGCAATGGAAAAAATAAAACTAAAAGATATATATAACATTCTTACAATCGTTTTTGCTTTATCAGCAGTTTTATCAGAAAAAAGCGTCATGCCGTTGGAACAGCAAACAAAAGTTGCATCAGAGAGTGAGCAGAACGTAGCGAGCCTCAAACAAATCAGTTCGCTGGTGGCCCAGTTTCAACAAGAGGCTCAACATGAAAAAGAAAGTCGCGTCCAAGCTCAAATACAAGCGCAAGAAAAAGTAAGTGCTCGACTGAAGAAATATATTTTGAAATTAATTTATTGGGGGCGTGCTTTTTTAAAACGCAAGGGATTATGTTTGTTATTTCGGTTTATTGTTTCAGTTATTTTGATCTAGCATTAAAACACATGTACCACTTGTGTTTATATCCTAAATTACTAAAGTACTGTTAACAATTTGTCATATTACAATCTCCGAGAAAAAAGAAAAGAAACGGGTTTCAGGGCCGTAGCCAGACTTCAAATTTAGAGGAGACGAAAAGGCTAAAAACGATATTTTTCAATTGTAATTTAAAATATACAAAAGTATTTAATGTAGGGATGCATTTAATTCCTCTGCCTCATAGCTGGCTACGTCCCTGGGTTTGATAAATTTACTGTTATCTAGGGAATGTCATTACTAAAATTTTCCATATTGTTTTGCTGCCACAGTTTTGAGAGGTGAATTGTTGTTGTTATGATAATTATTTCCTTTGCTCATAATTGTGCTCGGCTCATGAGCCAAAAAGACAGACCGTGATTGGTTCATTCAGCTGTCTAATATCAGGCTCGTAATCAGATATTGTCCGTCTACAGATTCAGTATCACATAGCCTCCTCTGCAGGCAACTCAGTGAGGCAAAACTATGGCTTTATTTGGCAAATATGGGCAAATACGGGGCTAATGCAAGCAAATGATAGGTAATGATACTCTAGTGGCGAAACCGTTAGATCTAGGGGCCGAAGGCCCTGAGTGAGCGAGGCGCAAGTCGGGACTTCAGAGCCCCCTGCCACGCTTCTCTTCCTCCTATCCGCCACTGCTATCATCACTATCATTTGCCATCACTAAACCCTCGTTGTCCATTATCACCTATCATATACCTACGTTGGCCTCACATTTGCCGATATATTTCCCAAATAAAGCCAAAGTTTTGCCTTACTGAGTTGCTAAGTATTACTGTTGGACAGTTTACAGGCAAATTGGTGAATAGTACAGATGCAAATCAGATTTGAGAAAAATGTGATGTTTATGATATTACTAAGTAATACTGAAAGGACTATTTGTCAAATATTTTCTAATTTTTTAAACAGTTTTTTAAGCAATATTTTTTAGCAGGCTTAGGCCAAATAAAGAAAATTTCCGGTACCTCATCACCGTTTTATCAAAAAGTAAGTGCGGCAGGCATTTTAGTAAGACTCTCTAAGCAGCAAAATTTCACAAGTTTGCGAAGTAAACATTTCCGAGTTATAATGCTAAATATATAATAACTATCATGGATATATTGCAATGTTTCTCACAAATTACAAAACCAGCAGTCATTTGGCTCCGCTCTGATCAAAAGAGCGTAGAAAAATAGGACTATTTTACACTTCAAAAAAATATACAAAGCAGCCGATTTTGAAATGCGGGCGCTGATGAGAAACCGGTTATTTAATCGGCCTCATGTTTAATCGAACCGTTTACAGACAAATTAGTGAGTAATATTGGCACTCATAATGGAAGCTATAGCGTGCAGCTTCTGTACCGGGAGAACAGGCACATCATGATTTTTTGGAATTTGTACCAGGAGAATAAGCACAGTACGATTTGTCGGTCTGACTAGTTTGCTTATCTCTGAACAATATAGCTGAACCGACTTCATACGTTAGGTCCTCATGCAAGTCTAACCGACATATCATAGCAAGTAATAGGACATTTGCATGATGGCGTCATATACACCTATTTCAGAAAAGGTTGACTTGCTGCAATAGTGAATACCATGACCGAAAGGAATTGTGGGTTGTAATGA
>JAOEHT020049094.1:0-22529 GCA_025448195.2 Parazoanthus atlanticus | reverse complement strand
TATATTACAGCGCCGTCAGAGTACGGGTACGTATCAACCGAGGTTCATCTTTCTTTAATTGCTCACAAACGTATGGTAATGCCGCATTACAAAAGCAGTGGTCTTCGACTGAGTTTCTCAACTATTATGTCCACGTTAGTGCATAATTCCTTCAAACGAACGATCTCTTCTTCAAATTTTGTGGCGATTGCTCGGCTGGTCGTTCATGAACATTGACCTTATATTTGTTACTGTTACAGCTTCTGTTATCGTTCCGTTTTTAATAAATATTAAAGTTTTGTTTTCAGAACATTCGGTTGTTTCTCTAAAAAGAAATAAGCGCCCTCCCTCGAGGTACCACTGGAGGTACCAGAAGTAAATATGCGCCCCGGGCGCTAAATCGAATCATTACGATTTACGGTATATGCTCAGCTCACGAGAGTACCACATATCGCCCTACTTCATTAAGGAAACTAACCGGCTCTATTAAATATCCGTAGTATTTTGTATTACTTTTAATTATTTTTCATATTTGAGATCACACTTTACTCACTTCATAAATTCATTACTTTGGTCATAGGGTCTGAAACATCTTTGAATAATTTGTAAACATTTAGACGATATTTGAATACCTGGTTTCCATTTTCGGTCGCTAATATTAGTAAAAGACGAACAGACACATTCAGAACACCATAAAATCGAATTAAACGCCGGGAAATTGGATTACTGTACAATGTCAAGAAACCTGAAAATGTGTTTTGGCACAATAGTTGCGGCCGGCTGGAATTATATCTACTGCTATCGGTGTTTTGGCCAACGTCCATTATTACACGAAGCAATTTCCGGCCATTTATTTACACTTTTATTATGTTCATGTTGACAATTGGAAGGATTTAAACCCCCGAAAGTGCTGATCAAGTAGTTTTTGCTGTTGTTGGAAAATCGAGGGCCGTCGAGATATTCAGTACTCAACAGTAGCTTAAACCTTTTTCAAAAACTGAAAACTGCAACTTTCGGCCTCTGCACGCTGCACCACTGCACAAGCGGTTTATCTCACCGTTCCCACCCGGGATTCCAACATCATCATGCCATCCCTATGAATAGATACACGAGTAGCCCAAAATATATTAAATAACCACCAGATGTCAAGGAACAATATCAGAAATTGCTTGTTTCCTCCCGGTATTGTTCAACGCTCACCTCCACCACCGTCTCTGACCCCATGGCGGCGTCTCGCACCTTGCCTTATGTCTCCACCGGAAAAAAAAGCGAGTACAAAGGGGAAACATTTAATTACTGGCTTTTCAAAGTTTGTGAAAACTTGCGTAACTGTTTTCATAAGCCGAAAACGGTCCAATCTGCGGGCTTGTCGATAGGTGTTTATTGTTTACCAGACTTGAATTAAAAGGCGGTAACTTTGCGGTTTTAAGCAGAAAGATTGCGAAGATTGGAAGACAGATTTTGTAAGAGACCGGAGACACTGTTTGGATAAGCGCCAGTTTAAGTGTGATGTGCGAGCAATATCGACTGTGTTTTTTTCTGTTTCTAGGGCATAAAACACTCTATTTCCCTCATCACAGATATTGCTAATACGGTCGGACTGTTTTGATAAAATCGAGGACCAGATTAACGTAAATCAAGCCACTTTATTACTAGAAGTCGTAAACAAATTGCCTTGTACTGATTTTATGATTGCCATTTTGATAGCAGCCTATCATAAGTTCCTTGAAATATCCTGCTTAATATTGTACTGGTGGCTGGGTCCTAATGCTGTTGAATTGAGGCACGTGTAAACTTTATAAGGGAGTTTACAAAACAATAGGCTTAAATAACAATACAATATAAAGAATGATATTCAGTGAAAATGGTACCAAACTCACCCCCGTCTGTTTTCGATTTCAAACTAAGAGGTGAAAGCACACGATTTAGATTTTTGTGGTTAAGTTAAAATAGTAAGAACTTGAGGTCTAAAGTACTGTCTAGAAGATATCGACACCGGCAAAAATATCACAATGCATTGTACGTGATAAAGGAACTCTTGAGCCTCTTGTGTTTTTCAAGAAACGTTTTAGAAAAAGCCTAAAGGTACCTTTTTTCAAAGGTTTATATTGCGATCATTCCTACAAGGCAGAAACCCGTGTAGTTTGCATAATACATATCCCTTTCCTTGTCAGTGTCATTGAACAGAATTAGTCATTTTAGTTGTCAAATGTTTCCCAGCTACGTGACCAGGTTTATACTGGCATTAAGTGCTAAAGCACTCGAATATGGGATTCGCATAATGAAACTACCTAACCGGGAAAGTAATGCCACAATGATATAATTCTCGGTACAAGCAGTATGAACGCGATGCTATAAATTTTCTTGATATTAAAAAATACCAAGGCAAGAAGGCCTTTGTGGTAAGAAATGGTTTTAGAAATACGACTGGGTAGTTGCATGAGATTAATGTCGCCTCATAGCTTCTGCTGAGGCCTGAATGGCTTCGCCACTAGTTAGCAAATCGATCAGCTGTAGGTCAAGTTCACAAATTTCTCTCAAAAGGCTCCAAAAACAGTTTGAGCAAACACAGATAATGTTGGACCTCCTGCATGGATTTGTTAATTCATGTTGTTCAGCTCCTGTGATGACTTATTTTAAAAAAAGTTAATCCGCTAATTTGATTGACACTCCAGCATTTTCTGCATGAATTTAGAGGATCTGTTTTTAAAAAAATATTGAACTGAGTCTCTAGAACTTGTGTTGCAGCCAAAGATGAAAATGGCAGATAACAGAAGATAACTAAACGCCAACTAAACTGTCTGGTCTTTCGAAATGAAAAGTTTGTTTTGCTCTACCAATCAGATTCGATTTTTTTTGCGTGCTATTTGTTTTTTCTCCAAATCTACCATAGACTGCAGGAAATGACCTCGACACAGTGATCGAAAATACAGCGTTTACGAACCAGACAAACGACTACCTCAATCGGCGGCTATTTTGAGGCATTTTATCATGCATTCGGCCGCGAACCTTTACATCAACCGAAACCGACTGAAAGGGATATTCGCCACTTACCGCAGTCTTGCATTTGGTTTCATTTTTCCCATTTTTCTGCATCGAGCAACTTCTTTGGCTATTTTTATCTAGGTATGCGGTGGGGCAAACAAATGGATTCAAATGTTGAAGATCTGTTTAACGATTCGGTTGTTTGATTTTGATTTAAATCTGTTCGTTTGATCTTGTGTTCAAGTCCCAATCAGGCACAGGAAATTAAACTTCCTTTATTTTATAAACATAACCTTATAATTATTCTACGGCATTTTTTTATTGAATTCCAGAATCTACTACCGACTTCCTTGAAGTGTTTACAGTGATTTGACACTCCTTTTATCTCGTTTCTTTTGTCATGTTCCTTGCGGTCGAAAATGGCAACTCCTTGCTGACAAAGATGCGCCGTGCCCATTAAATGCTTGGCTACCAAAACCACAACAAACCAAGCCAGGCCGGAAACTACTGCTTATCAACGTAATGCCATTGTGGTGTGCTGCAGCTGTAGTCAAGTTTGCAGTCATTAATCTGCCCTCCTTGTACCAGCAGGGTATCGCAGGTTAACTGATCACTGCACCTGAAAAAGTGGAAATTCCAACAGGCAACGTTGATTTTAGAAGTTGATTTTTCACACCCAGACTGTTTGGAATATTTCCTTCTTTTGTTAGATTAAGATTAATGATTATTAGAACAGATAATTGCATGGGTCACTTAATCTATTTTAATCTTTTTGCACAAGCCCATTCCTCCCTGTGAAGCGTTTATAAAATAATGTTAATATGTACATATATACTTTACTTAGTAAATTAAAAATAACGACTAAAATTCAAGCCGATGTAGATTTAACCGTCTAACGCAGCTGTTCCAGTTTTAGGAGTCTTACTTGGAAACTGAAAAGTATGGTTTCCTTTTCTAGAATTTCTATTATATCGCTTGTCTTTTCATGTAGCGACTGACCCAAATCTGATGTAATGAAATAGACTGAAATAAACTTAAGAGCAGAACAATATATTTTTTAAAAAAACAAACAGCAATTACTTAATTGCAGTTTTATACTGTGGGTCACAAGGGCCACTTTTTATCTCCAGAACCTCTGGAGATGGAGGCTAAATAAAGGGGAAATAAAGTTGAGGAGGGAGCTTTTCTAAAATAGAAGTATCTCACTGCACAGAACCAAAGTAAAAAATGACTTAAATAAAAAAAAGTAACCTATTCTCCTTCGCCGGGAGAGAAGACAGAGAGACCTCTCGCAGCGAAGGAGAATAATAGGCTGCGGGGAGGCTAAAAAAACCAAAATAAAAAAATTAGTAAAGATCGCGAAGCATTCTTTTTCAGTTTTGTTTAAGTTTCGCCAGTGCAGAATGAATTGTGAAAGTGTTAACGAAAGCGGTCCCAATTTTTTTCGATAAGAATGACCTTTTCATAATAAGAGTTATTTTTCTGTTTACTCCCGAACGCTGACAATTTAACGACTTCTTGTCGCGTAGCAACGAATTTTTTTTTCCACGCATGTTCCTTAAATGATATGTAAACACGCAATGAAGCTGATACCAATTGAGAGTTTGGACACTTTAAACTGCGGTGGGTTTCGTGTGTGGATTGTGGTTACTTAAAGCTGAATGCTTATGTTTCTGCGTGTGCTTAAGCGCCTGACTCTGGGTGAGAACATGTGTGCTGGTCTGTCCATATGAATTTGTGGTGTATCCAGGCTATATTGAGTCTTGCGTTTGCTGGTGAATACACTTGTATTGACTACGGTCTATGGCTATGCTAGTGTTGGTAGGATTCCGCGTTATGTCTGTGTCTGTTCGCCTGAGTGTTCGTATGTTTTTGTTTATGTATCATGTGTCACTCGATGAGTAGAGCCATGTACCGTTTGAGATCTAGCTCCTAGGAATGTGAAATGCCCACACAACCTGTGGGGCCGAAAAGTGACTCGCAGTTGCCGACACAACTCGCGCTGGCCTCGAGCAACTTTCAAACGAACTTTCCCTTCATGTCCTTTCAATTAGGTTGTTTACTAAAGTTGTCAGCATTAAATGACAACAATAATTTATCGGCACTCCTGATACTACATTTGGGGGAAAAACTGTCAAAATTGAATAAGTATCATAGATGGGCACCAGTCATTTAGAAATAGCATCAACTAATCAAGCTAAATGGTTAGGCCAAGCGTAAAACTGTTGGAAATATCAGGTTCAAAGCAATTAACTAGAAAAACTCTGAGAATGACTGTGAGTTAGATCTTGCTTCAAACTGAATTACTTCTCTTTATTGTTTTTCATTACATTAGGACAAATTTGGTCACATTGCTCCATACATTTGTTTAGATCTGTTTAAGATGGCGATTACCCATGCAATATATGTTTACAACCGAACAGCCATCAAGCAATCTATTCAGTTTGGGTCCTAATAGCCATAGGCTTGTACTCGTTTCAGTTGCGAAAACCATACATGAAGTAACAGTTCAACTCATATTTAACACTTATTCAAAAATGTGCTATATGCAACAAACACCTTTTGCATAAAAATTTCTTGCGTATTTTGGTCAGTTGGATCGCCTAATGTTGGTAGTGTCTATTTTGGTCGCAAATCAGTCCTAATGTCGGTACAATAAATCATTTCACTAGTGACTTCAATTTGTCTTTGCCTTAGCAACGACAACGATGATGATGATGATATTAATCATAACTATTACTATAATCACAAGTATAAATATAAAGAATTGGCTTTATGAAGCACAGTTTTCCCAAGGGATTCAGTGGTACTCTACAAGTATAATGTGACAAACTTAATTGAAAAAGTAATAATGAAATGCAAAAAGATTTTGAAAACACAAAAAGCATCAACAGTTTAATAGCAGTTCCCTAAGCTCACTTAGCTGTGAATGTGAAGTTAAATACATGGAGAAAGATAACCCACCTGGCCGAGTTACACGCTTCCAATTGTTTTGTCCCGTTTCGGGTTTTTTTTCTGTTTCGTTTTGGGCTAAGCCTTGCAAGCGGGTAGCCTGTTCTGCTAGCCCGGGTTACTCGCCTACCCGGGTTAATTTTTTCTTTGTTTTAGCCGTGTAACGTAAACGCTCCAACCCGCTTAGCCGGGCTATCTTTTGATGGCTCAAATTAGTTTTTAAATCTTCTATTTTGATAGATATTTTTAGTTCCGAGATTGAGGAATTTCACCTTGGGAAGGGATATCAACTGAGATCTTTGACCACCTTTACTTTAGACGTCTGAGAAATTTCCTTCTTATTTCTGCGACAAAGCGATCTCTCAATGATTTGTGTAATGCCGTGCAATCAGTTTCGAAACCACCTAAATTTCGTACAACTGTTGTCAAAGTTACAAGTATGAGAACCTTCAAACCTTGCGATATCTGCTTATCCTTTGGATGCCTTTCTAGTGGTCACGACAACACTATCAGGAGCAACTTTTCTATGTCGATGCATGAAAGAATTCAAACTATTAATTACCTGCCACAAGAAGACACACCTGCCCGAGAATGAAAACTCATAAAGTCTAGAAAAGTAAACAAGAAAAGAATGTGAAACTGTAGGAAGTCTCTTCGCTTTTGGCTCGGAAGCTTCCTCTCCCTCGCTTAATATGCCGCAGTGCAAAAGTACAATATAGTTAATTACAGCAAATTTGGGTCTACGATTTTGCCCTTGGACTGAAGTAAATCTGCATTACACAATTCAGTGGTACTTCGAAATCGTTCTCTTGTTTCAATAAATAATAATTTTAAAATTACCAAGCCACTCTTGCCGTAATTAGTTGAAAAAAGGTTGAAAATTCAAAAGTTTGTTTGCCGACAATGCCCACAAGCACAGACGCAGTTCAGTAGTTAGGCGAGGCCAGTGACATTTCCTCTTCTAATCCGCATATCTATTATCTTTCAGGAAAACTATTTCTATGTTTAAAATCTATAAACAACACCCTTAGCAAACGTTGTCTTAAACTTTCTTTGCCACTCTTTAGGTCACTTTCCGCGGGGGCGTACTTGTAGTCTTTGGCAGTTGTTGATTCTAATATTTTAGTTCGAGGACGTGACCAACGAATTATCAATGTGGAGCTGCCTACTGTAAAACTGCCAATTATTAGGGTATAATTCTTTAAAGGATCAGTCTTTTCAACATAAATCCTTCTTATATAATCCCTTTGGTTAATGAGAGTGTTAATTTGAAAAGCATCACAAATGCAATTTCCGACTTTTGTCTCGAACTTTTCAAGTGAAAATTACCTCTAACAAGGGCACTTCGAAACCTTCCGCCGGAAGTAAGCTCACGCCGGAAATACGTCATAATAAAGTTTACTTTTGGATTCTCAAGTCCTTAAATCACCAAATTTCCATTTGTTTAGCGGCACGTACCAGAAAAGATGTAAACAGTAGTTTTCCAAACCTAAATCCCACTTCTCAAAAGTTTAAAGAGGAACTTAACACGCGCCCACCAACTTTATTTCTGTGTACAAACAGTTGCTACGCGAATTGCGTGTTCTGCAAAAGTTTCACATCTTTAAATATCGGAGGTAGTTTTGAGTCTGTAATATTAATAACGTAAACCGAGTAATCCCTTTGAACTGATTTTACTTTCCGAGCGCTGATGATAACTTGGAGAACTCCTGGGATGTAATAAAAACGAGATATTGAGGGTGTAAACAGATCTACTTGAATTGGGCTCGAAGACAGTCACGTTCAGCTGCTAGCCGGTGACAGGAGGACCGACAGACTACAGCAGATTAGAGCTTGGTTTACGACCGGCGAATCGCAAAGGGAGTCCCATTGGCACTTTCTAAAGAATGCGGCTTTCTTTGAGACTGTTCCGCCACTTGCTCTAATTTTTAAAATTGAGTCTTCGCTCTAGTACAAAAGATTCCGATTGCCCCCGCTTAAAACTCTCTTCTTGTTTCGTTCATAAATGGAATTAAAGCGACGCTGCTGAAAATGAGCTTCTTTCGGAAGTCGCGCTCTTGTCTACAGGAACCTGTTTTAAAATTGATGCTGCCACAGCCAACTGCCAGTTTTGACTTGAAAGTTGTTATTTTGTGAAAGTAACGCGGCAGTAAGCGTGGATAATGCGACATTAGTCGAGTATAGTGACAGCGGCAAACATGGAAACTGTTCAGTCTAACGAAGCTTGTGTTTTTGAATATACTTAAGTATGTTGTTACGCTTTTATATTGTGCTTACAGTTTTACTAAGACCAAGACCGGCAGTGACAGTCCCAAGGCTTTGTTTCATAATTAAGTATGTCTTTTTGTTCTTAATTTAAATGAAAACCTGAAATGGTTATAAGAAGCTATTTTTAAAGTGTGCGAGCAATGAAACTTCTCATATCTCAATCCTTCGCGCATATGACAAACACATCTGACAAACAGGTTAAAATTGATCTTGTTTTTGGTTTATCTACAAAACAGCTAGAGGACTGGGCAAATTCTAACCGGAGTGTGTTTTTCGAGAATATCATACCCTAGCCACGAAGGTGCCACAAACATACTTTTGAGATTTCTCACGGACAGTTTTATTCAGGAAACACTTATATGATTCAGATTGAAGGCTGATATGAGGCTTTTGTGAAGTCTTAAACAGTCAATTCAAGCGTGTCAGTTTCTCAAATATCGCAAACGATCGATAAGCAGTCTGAGAAATTAGCATGTATCTGTTCGTCGAATCTGTCTTAAAAAGGTGTCCTGCGCTCATTCCTCAGGCTAGAAGACAAAATACTTCCCGTCTAGTCACAAAACTTGCAACTTCAAAACTCAGTTTTTTTCCAGATTATTCAATTCTTTAGTCGCAGATTATCGGAAGAATTATATTTAGTGTTTATTCGGACAGACGCTTGTGGTCTCTAACTTTCAACACATCTAAACTCTGTCGTCTGTCATGTCATAAAACTGTAATCTACTTTTCGTGACCCTTTGACTGATTTCCATTTAGGACCATCAGAACGTCAATTTCAAATTGGTGAAAGCTTGTCGGGTCGTTTGGCCGAACTGAATCGCGGCCGGTATGGTAACACGGCTCTGGAGTTGACTGAAAATTAATTTTTGCGTTTTTCAACTGAAGTTACAGTACATGATATGCGTCGCAAATCTGATATCTTTGTTTAATTGTAAACGACTTCCGAAAAGAACTATATTGGGCAATTGATGGAAATGGTTCGTCAAATAACAGAAATGTCATACATTTAGTTGCCCATCTTTTCGCACTATTGAACCCTTGCTCTCAACGGGAGTTTTCTGCGCACGAGAACTGTTTTGGCGAGCTTTCCTGTTTTTTTCCGGCTCATATTTTCCACCTTTTTCCTTCACGCAAATCCTTGACTCCTCAAGAGTTCCCCACTCATTCGATTCGCGGGCGAATAGTAACACTGACGTCAAGAAGGCGATCACCTCTACCCCAACCCAGAATGATATTTTTTAAAGACAAAGGACGAGTCGAAATTCCTCGGAAATTGAGGTTTTTGTAGTGATAGCAGCCAAAAATCTGTCGACGATTAATTATCAAAATCCTTTGGTTCCTTGCACGAAAACACGTACGTACTCCTGTAATGTTGCTGGACTAATCTGAATAAAAATAAAACATTCCTCTGGAAAGTCGCGGTTGGAAAATATTTAAAGTTCCTATAAAGTAAATAATGACAGAAAGTAACGGAAAGGACGGGATTTACTGCTCGTGGGAAAAGTGACACTTAATTTCCACACCCAGCGAAACACGTGAGTTTTTGACCAATTACTCCGCAGTTTCAACACACCTACAAGCCGCGGGTATTTATATCTCTTTTGAGTGCGTGTTGGGATTGGTTGTGGTTTGAAATCTGCCAATCAGAGCCGAGTAACATAATATACGCACAAACACGTATCGTTTTGGATCACACTACACGTGGGTGGAAATTAATTATATCTGTGTTTTGGATAATTATATGCCAATACCTGAAATTGGCACCAAGTTCGATTTTTTTTGTGTTGAGGAATTTCATCTGATAGAGCAAACAACAAAGTTTCGCAGGAGCAAAGGACGCATGTTCGAGATGTCCGAGTCTTGTAAATCAGATAACCCAAAGAACGATCACGATTTCAAAAACAACGAACTAAATGCTGCAATTGCAAGCGCAGTGAATCATGTGTTGGACGGCTACGACTGGAGTTTGATACCGCTCCCGGTTCGGGTAAATGGCGGACACAAGCAGAAACCGCACGTAAAGAGACCTATGAACGCGTTCATGGTTTGGGCGCAGGCAGCCAGGCGAAAGCTTGCCGATCAATATCCACATCTACACAACGCTGAGCTCAGTAAAACTCTTGGGAAGCTATGGAAATTACTGAACGACAGCGAGAAAAAACCATTTATTGAAGAAGCGGAACGGTTGCGTTTAAAACACAAGCGCGAACACCCAGACTACAAGTATCAGCCGAGGCGCAAGAAGCAGAAGGGCAATGGCAGTGACCCCACAGAGGCAACTATATCGGCGGATGACCTACTCAAGGTTTTAAAGGGGGACACGAGCAAACCACTCTCGCCCAAAGACGAGGAAAGTTCAAGCGCTTCTTCTCCAAGTCCCGATAGTTTAAGCGAAGCGAGCAGTCCGTCGTCGAGTTCTGCTGGATCCCCTGGTACTCCAACTGCCATTATTAAAGTGGAAAGTGGCCTGAACGGTGCTAATGGCAGTTCGAGCGACAGCGAGTGTCAGAAAGCGAGATCGGGATCTCCCTTCGCAGTTAGTATCCCCAAGAAAGCCGAAACTAACCCAATCGACTTTCATGTTGATGTGGGAGACTTGACAACAGATCTGATGTCGATAGGAGAAGTTGACACGAACGAATTCGACCAGTATCTTCCTACTTATACCCAAGCGTTACTTTCATCCCCCACAAGTACCGCTAGTTTTTCCACCCAGGGATTCACACAGCCACAGTCAACCAGCAAATTTATTTCAAGTAATACTACAACTAGTTATTCTACTTTCATCAGCCAGTTGCAGAAAACTCCACAGTACCCTCCGAACCAAGTGGCCCCCTCGGCGTCTCTGCAACAGAGAATGCAGCATGACTCCTCCACCTTTGGGTTCTCGTTTGGCCAAGCGGATGCTCGCAGCAGCAGCACCAGCACCACCACGTCTCGACCAGCGTTTTCCAGCATTATACCCACCACTACTGCTCCAACTACCGAAACATCAGCCGCATCGATACACGATTTGGTCTGGAAGTAAATTAGCGATAGATATTGGTGTTCATACTCTTCCTGGGCTATCGAGCTAGTTCAGGAACAAACTGAGAAACATATTGTTTGAAGTTTAATTTGTTCTGATGCACCAGTCACTGTCAACAAACAATCTCGATGGAGAGTCTTCGTGAAGTACACAACCGACAACGTGAGACCTGAGACTGTTATCACTAGACTCACACGAAATCACGATACTTTGCATGTGGCAATAATGAACCGTATACTGCCACTTCATTTGATACCCTTCCTGTGGAAGATATATTTGATTCTCGACTATTGCAAATTTCTTTGCAAACAATCATTAGGAAGAACTGAAGTATGTTAACTTGTAGTGGGCTAATTTGGTCTACACTTCTACTAAGATAAAGTTGATGTTAGCGTTTAGTTGTGATGCAAAGATGTTGTAGGGAAAGGAAAATTAACTAGTTTGAAGCAACGATTGTGACACCTTGTAAATACTGAAGCATGACAATTTTTTAACTCTTGCATTGTCAATAGATATTTTGTAAACATTGTAGAAAGTGGCCACAATTGGTCAAGAGAAGTTGGTTTTGTGCAGATTTTTAATTCGTCCTTGTTTTTAAAATAAACGTTCAAGAAAAGAAAAAGTAAGTGTTGTTTTGTTGACTGAACTGTAGTCGCTATGTTGGTTCTTCGGTCACAAACTTTATTCCCTCGGGTTACGCTTGAGTTATCCCCTCACTCGCGAATATATTTAATATTATTCGAAAACTGCGGAAAACCTTTATGAAAATTACAGAAGAAGGTCGCAGCACAGACTTGTTTTGAGGCAAGGGACAAATTAAATTGGCGAATTTCAAGCCTATTGCGAAAGTGAGTTGTCGAAAACAGATGGTTTACTTGATGAAAGGGTGTCAGATAGGTCTTTTGCTTGTACGTGTTCCAAATTTGCATAGAGCTTCAAACTGTGTATTTAATCTGTGAAAAGAAAAGAACAAAAATAATGTTTTATTAATCTCCTAAGAATTGCCTTGTACCAAGTTAAATCAGACTCGATTGCTTTCCACTAGCAAGAGAAATGTCTTTCCCAATCTCCAAATCCTGCTGAGACAGCGAGTGTACGAGACTGAAAGAACAAGAGGCTGGCACAGTCGCCAGACCAAGAGCGCAGCAACGATCACGAGCACCCTACACGTCGACTGTAAACAGTTTGATTTCTTTTCTTCTAAGAATAATCTACAAAGAATAGTGCTGTCTTAATCTTTGACAACAGGTGAACAGGTTTATTATTTCGTGTGGAAGTTTTTCCTCTCTCAAAAGATTTTTTGAGGAACGAAACTCTACACCGTAAGCGTCTTGTTTAGAGGTCATTAGAATGTTGACATCTTAAAAGGGAACAAGGACAATATAAAAAATCACGCTTTCTGGAAGAACGATAAAACAATAAACTGCGCACTGGTATTGGTAGCTACAGTGACTTGTGTAATATAGAGAGTTTACAAATACGAGCAATATGCAGATAAGAAAATATCAAAATAAATGAAAGTGTTAACGAATGTCAAGGCAATGTGGTTAGCATTACAGACAAGTCGCTTCTTTTCCAGACAGTCGCGTTAAATGTACTGTATCTGTATATGAAAAAAAAAATTGAGACTGCAGGACTAATCCAATCACGTAGAAGTAAAAATAAGTGGTCATTAAACAAATTCCTTGATATCACAATCCTTAGCTTCTCAGAGAGCAGAAAATCTTAACTGCATGAACAAGATCAACACCTGAAATAAGATTAAGTTGATCGGAGGCAATCTCCAGCTCGATTGTATTAACACTTTTTATCCTTAAAAGATTATTCTGTCTCTCTAGATTTTATAAAGTTTCGTGTCCTTATAACAAACATGAATAAGTAATTAGGAATCGAGCACGCCACTGCGTGTGTCACGATTAACAGATGCAAGAACTCAATTTTCTCTGGAGCACCACCTTTCAAAATCTAACACCTTACAAATTTAGCTCTAAAGGTCATGCACGGAAAGAACTTTCCATCAGGCAAATCTCCCTTACCGGATGATAAGCATTGAAAACATGAACAGAATGTTTTGTCACGAACTGCACGGATTTGAGCCAATTTGACCCCAGGAGAGAACCAGACGCCTGGTGACATTATCAAGCGCTTCACCAACAATTTACACCGAATGTACTTTGAACATCATCTTATTAAATGAGTAGGTCCCGAGGTGCTAAGCAAGCGTCGAAATGGGCCAAGTTTAGCCGAGGGCCAGAAAGCATTATCTGCACAAGAGATACTGCAAATACGAAGGGTAAGTTTTCTGCAAATTACGATATTGACTCGCACTTTTAGTTTTAGATTTTAAAAAAGTGTTTGAAGAAAATGTTAATAGTGGGCCTAACCATAGCCATTGCAGTACAATGATTATGAACAACGTCGAATCTAAACTTATTTTGTTACAAACTAGAAACAGTAATCGAAGAAAACCAATAATGTTTTCTGTCACATTCGTACAACAACATTTAAAGAACTGCACGCTATCTCTCAAAAATGTCAGAAAACGACACATCGAGATACCAATTTGTTTAAGTAACTTCGATTAATTTCGTAAATTTTCACTGAAAGGTGATGTACTTTGTGCTGTCTGTGTCTCATAGCGATTGAGATACATTCGTGCTATTTCGCCTAATTGTAAATTATATGTCGCGATAGTGGCTCAACACTGAGACGAAAGCAAAACGATCCCCCGGGCAAACTGTCATCGAATGTCTCAGTACGGTCTATAAATCACATAGTCTTGCGCTTTGTAGCAGATGAAAGTATTCTTAGGGTTTCTAAAATAAATGATTTTTTTCATGAATTGCATATCCCAAGCTTGTTTTTAAAAAAATTGCCACAAGCAATTAAAAAAAAAACCAGGATACTTCGTAAGATATTGCTTTTTGCAATTTTGTTGGGAAAACACTCTACATTGCATACATCGCCCGGCGGTCCAGGTCCTCTAATTACCCCGACTAGAGGCCGTATTGACAAAAAATAGATGTGGTCTACATTTTTGCAGTAATCACATCATGTATCATTTAATATTCCATCCGAAACCATGGACACTTCTTGGTTTTGGTACAACTCGGATGAAAGATCAAAGATGAAAGAGTCGAGCCAGTGGTGGATACATGTAGTTCACTTGGATAATCTAAACGTGACTTAGCTGAACGAAGAACAAACATTTTTGTTTATTCTAACGGATGCTAATATTCAAACATTCCGAGCTGATGCTAATGTAGTAATGAGACCGACTGGATTGTGATCTGGAACAGTGAAACATAAGGAAGAGGCAAATCACTGGTTGTCACATTATCTAGATCCATTACAACCCCAGGGCTACGGTTATCTGTACATGTCCACCATGTGAAGGTAAAAATAGGTATATTCTAAAATATAATTTTCAATCAACAAACAGAC
The DNA here is from genome assembly GCA_025448195.2 of Parazoanthus atlanticus. NCBI lineage: Eukaryota > Metazoa > Cnidaria > Anthozoa > Zoantharia > Parazoanthidae > Parazoanthus > Parazoanthus atlanticus. Next base: position 7,873 of record JAOEHT020049094.1, on the reverse strand, counting down.
CAGGAACGGTTCTTCAAAAGCATACATAAGAACAAACTTTATTTCGCTGAGCTCACTCAGATTTGCCCAAATTTGTGAAACAAGTAACTGAACAATTTCAGGACGGATTAAGCTCTAACTTAGATCCAAAAACTCGATATTTCAACCAGAACAAATATACTTATTTTATGTATAATATATAAGGAATTTGTGGCTAGATTTGCGAAAATTTAAAAACGACCGAACCTTGGCCAAAATTATCTGATTCTTGGTAAACTAATTGTATATTCAAAAAAGATTTGGAAACACCATGAACGAATGCATTAAAGGGATAAAATGTTAGCAATTTTGTGACAGTGTCGATAGATCTAGAAAGTTCTCCAAGGCATTTTTAAAATCAAAGAAGAATCACGTGATCGCCTTTGCACTGTGATTGAAAATCAATCTATAACCGAGTACAAAGTTAAAGTTTTACTAATCGGGACAAATCGACCCGGTATATTATATCCCCTTGTGGGCTTTTAGAAAAAATATGACGAACTTTTAATTGAAAACTGCACAGTTAAGTCGATTCCTATCTTGAACAGTGAAGTATGTATTTTTTTTGGCACTTTTTATTGCTGTAAGAGCATTGACACTGTTATACAATGCTCCCAAAATGTTGTTATTGCACTATTATTGTTGTTGTTTTTGTTGTTGTTGTTGTTGTTGTTATTATTATTATTATTATTATTATTATTATTATTATTATTATTATTATTATTATTATTATCATCGTCATCATCATCATAATCTTTAAAAAGCTAAAAGCTTACTAGCTATTGTGAAATCAAATTCCTAATCTATAGCACTTGCCGCTACCTTCCATGGTAGAGAAATGCAAAACCATTGCAAAATAAACCAAAAGTTGGTGAATCTGGCGTGTTTATAAAGCACCAGAATGACTTAAATTTCGTTTGACTTTGTTCACTTCCATTGCTCATTAGATAAAGAAAATCAACGCTTCAGATGATACTAAAATTTTGTAAAGAGTTCTGTAGTATTGTCTGATAAATGTTTCTTTTTTTGACTGGAAAACTAATAGACAGCTAAAACGAAAGCTTTCACAAACGGTGACCCATGTTTTAAAAATGATATTTTTTCGCAGTACTTGCACTCATTTCTGTTGTTGGCCGAGAACGAGGTATTTTTTATTAAAAGTTCTCAATCTGTCATTCGTAGTCCTATGTGAACAATGTCCTCGTTTATGTGCTTTTTCTTGAATCTCGTTTCATCATAGCAAAAGTACACCACATATATAATTTCTTAAATAGCCTAATAAACACAAACTCCCTCCATACGGTAATTTATTGCTGTAATTTGCGGTCTGTCGGCGGATGTCATTTGAATAGAAACATCTTTAAGTACACAGTTACAACAATTAACAAAACCGCAGCTTGAACAGTTCTGGAAAACCGCAGATTTCTTTTTCTGTGTCTTGGACGTTTTCGAAAACGAAACTAACGATTGCAGATGTATAAGAGGAACTTTCTTTGGAACCAACATTACACTTGTCATTCTGTTTCGTTATTGTCGTTGATCTATTTTTGCCTTAACGGTGGAATTGAATAAAGAATGTCTCACGAAGCAAACAATAAACAAACGAACTATTATTGAGTGCGAAAAATTGACTGCTAAGCGAAACTTAGAAGAAGCAAGAGGGTAGAATGGTTGAATCTTGTAACTCGAGGTCAAAAACTGCGTAGCAAGAATATTCCGATTACGAAAACAAAGACCTCAAGTGCGTTTCCAAATTTGTCTAGCTCACTATTAAGACAAAAGGAATCTTTCATCTCTGCTTCTTGAAAACTGCTATGCTCAGCTCAAAAATAACTGTTCTCTGTTAAATGCAAAACAGCAATTCACCTTTACTAATACTTTTTAACACATGGATAGTTCTAGTGGAGAGGAAGCCAAGAAAGACGATCAATAATAACACGAGGAATGATAGATGTCTGTATGGTTGACTGAAGTTAAACTTTACGTCTAACTCTTATTTCTAAATCACTTTCACAGCTACAAAGAGGAGATAAGCTGCTACGACATGTTTGCTTATAGTAGTTCTTAGCAAGTTTGGAGATAAACTAAGAGGAGCAGTAGTGGACCTACCAGACGCCTTCAACAAACCACATGCACAACCAAGCCTTTAGTGTAACAAGGCCTAACTATTTAGGCCCGTAAACAAGCCACCATAACTCCAAGGCCACTCTACCGACTCGAAAGGCTTAAGACAAGCTACCTCACCGGTTTGCCTCCAATTATACAGCCACTACGCAGGGTAACGACGCAATGAAGCCGCGATGTTGAATGGTACCTTGCAAAATGTTCTCCCTTCTATACACACACTGCCGTTCACAGTGAAGACAGGAACAACGGCAAATTGACAATCAATTCCTCCCACTGCGGAAATTAACATTTAAACGACTAAACCCGATTGGCTACACGTTGTATATAATAACATTATTGACATTGTTTTCATACCGCAAAATAAAAACTTCTTTGTTGGTACAATACATCAATGAAAAGCCTGTTATCCACTACAATCCGCGTGTAACTATGGAAACATCCACATTTTTTGGTCAACGTCCCAGAACCAAGAGCTTGCACAGTGTCTGCTCGTTTTCCTTTTATGGGCAAAAATATTTTATTCAATTCCACTCGTGTTTCATTCGCATCAGTTCATGCAAGCACGGCAATAAGGACAAATTTGCGAATATCGCGAAAAATGTTTAAAACTATTGTTAAATGTTGGCATGGTGGTAAAAAATACCGCTGGCGATGATGTTGCAGTCCTGGAACTGCCTAGAAAGAGCTGATTTCAGTTCATGACTAATGCGAAACTTGGCAAAAGCACAACAGTTGGCTTTCAAAAAGGGAAGGAATTTTGGCAAAGGAACAAGAACTCGAAAGAGCAGATTCTTTTGGGAATTATCATTTTTTGCAGTTTTTTTCAGTACTAAATCTACTTTTTATTCTGCAATGTTACAAACAGTGCATTACAACAATTTCAATTCAGTTCAAGCACCTTTTGTATTGGCACTTCATTGTTTCAGTGCAGCATGTCCGAGTGACCGCTGAACAATGTCGCCCCAAATTACCGGGATTCAAGACAAACTATTTCGTAGGCAGTGTTCTGTCTTTCACGACTGACTAATATCAAATGGTATTTTTTCTTACTATTTACTTAATCGCACTGGTTTGTGTTGCTGATGGGAGCGGCATGTCGTATACAGAAATTACTGGGAAGAAGAAAATATATGTCATTTCAAATTGGGTAAAAGTTTGATAAAATTCTTTTAAAGTTACAAACGTTTTCGAACTAAGCGTTCATCTTAAGGTAGAAAAACAGCAAAACACTTTTTCAATGATATAGTAAACTCAACTTGTCATTGTAAAGAGTGTTATGTTAGATTGTGGCAGCGACGGCCATCATGCATGCTAGCTGACTAATAAGCTCTTTTCAAAATTTGAGTACTGAAGTCTGAACACTCCTCTGCAAGTCTTTATCACAAGGCTTTATCGGCTATCATTATAAGGCAGTCTGTTGCAGTATACTAAGTAGCAAATCCCGACCCTGTTATTGTGAAGAGCTGCAACCGTAAAATCGGTTGTGAAGCCTCTAATAAAGATTGTTCGTAATGAAAGAAGATTCTTTACTAACCTCAGCGTCAATCTAAAAAGACATATTTCCTTGCTCGAAGGCTTTATAGGAACAATGTTTTTTTTTTAACTGAAACCATGAAACATTGAAGAACTTCACACTTTTAGACGCCTACTACATGCGAACAGTAATCATATCATATCAGTTGCAAACAGAAAAAATACAAAGCTCTTTATATTGTACGATCGGTATTATCCTACCCATATTATATGACTGCATGTCTCTCCTTTCTATGAAACTGCAAGGCTTTGCAGAACTCTGCAGTTAATTGACGGAAGTATTTTTTCAAGCTTTCACCGTTAGCTTCCGTAATACACGATTTAGGTTAATTTCTTAAAAAATAAAACCTACGCTTTCCCTCAATATTTCTCAAACAGTACGCCATGTATAAATTCCATTGTCAAACAAAGAGCCGTTTATTGTGCAACTGAACTGGCTGCTAGCTGAAGACAAAACAAGGACATTTGACATCTTTATCTCAAAAACTTAGCTATACACCGTAATAAGGGTTACCGGTTAGAGAAAAATATTCAAGAAAAGGTTTAACAAAGCAGTGCAAGGTTTAGTTGTAGCAGGAGCGTATAGTGCATTAGAGAAGTAGAAACAATGGACATTATATGATGTAATACGATAAAAGCACACACCAGGTCTTGCAAGGCCTCGCTTGCGTTCAGCTGTATTTGCCACTGTAGTTCCTACGCAATGCAATATTTCCAACACATCCTCAAGCTGATCTAAAGGTCGTACCATTTTCCTGGAAATGCCCCCAGTTTCCAGTTGGTTTATACCACGGTCGACTCTCCTCACCTCGTTGCTTTCTCGCCGTCACAGCTACTGGCTAACAACATCACTATCAGTAACGATGTTCTGCAACCAGCAGATGTTTTCTCACCTTTTTGCGTACAGAGCACATTACATGTCTCGTCCTATTGTCATTGTTTATCCATGTAAATCGGAAGCATTATTTCACGGTTATCCAGTTGCACCAAATAGTGGTAAATGTGACTGGTTTTCCAACTTCTTTAGATATTATGACACGGATCTGGTGAGATACCCCGTGTATCGGCTTTGCACGGTGTGTACTTGAGAAAACAAACAAACGCACGCAACACTTTGTATTCAAAGGTCAGCGGGCAGCGGCTCATGGTTTTGTTTTGTTCGTAAAACCACCTGGGAGTGGAGAGTTGTTCAAAACATTGTGAAAAGCGGGTACAAGTTTCTTCCATGAAGACTAGACCGTTTATGCGCGGCTTGACATGTTTGTCTGCAAAGACTGAAACTGACTGGTTGGCATTTCAGAGATTCATGATAATCCGAGCGAATTGTATTTGAAATGCTTCGTAATGAGGCTGTTTCGGACTCCAGCCGTCCGGGTGCGGCACTACAAAAACTGCGACGTTCCTTTTTTACACTTTTAAAATCTGATTGTGTTTTGAATACGATCTCTAGGAGGACCTGAAGTTGAAAATCTCTGATGAAATAAGATAAAACGTCATAAATCGGGCTGTTTTTCAGTAAAAATTCGAAGCGATTCACGAAGAAACTGAGCTAAAAAGTTACAAGCCGGGGTATTCGCTTTTGTGTTTTTTCCGCTACATCGCAATGTTATCTTAAGAGCTTACTTTTTAAATCAAAACGAACAGTGTCATGTTACAAATCGGGGCTTGAACCAGTTTTTTTTTTTTATTTAAAACATGGACCAGATAAATCTCTCTGTCTTGCTACGATCGAATTCAGTCTAACGTAATTGAAGCCGTTAAACTGAACGGCAAATATTCATTCAAAACGAATAGTTAAAGTCTGATTAAACTCTTCAGACTGAGACGTGGATTTACAGTCAAGTTTAAGGTGGCTCCCACCTGTTTTTTTTCCATTTTGCTGTACCACTGAACTTTACGAAAGGCTTTCTCACATTTCATGATGGATTCGTGTCCGTTTTTGTTAGCTGGTTACCAGTTACTCCCACCGGAGATTGTGTTTCCATGGCAACCCGACGGGGTCTCAAATGCACCCTATTTTGTTTTACACAAAAGTTAGTCGGTGAATCTCCTTTTTTACTGCATCAAAATTGTTTGCACAACAAGGAGCATAGTTAAGGAAAGTTAAAAATATATACATATGTCAACAAGCCTTTGGCGCCAACTTAAAATTCAAAAAAATAAGGTGGCACCAGAAGAACTTGACAGATTTTTAAAAAAATTCTAAACTGTGCTCCCTGTTGTGCAAATAACTCTAAACAAATCACTGAAACGTGCATTCTCTAAGAGCTAAATTATGGACTAAAACTGTTTGTACACTTCGCTGACTAAAGTTGCTTTTTTCAGTTGAGACACCGATAAAGTTAAAACTGTCTAATCAAGTCGTTGAAAAGTTGCGTTGAAAATGGCATGTAATGTCTAGACGTGTTCTGGATGTCACTCTAATTTAATTTATATTAATAGACAGAAAGCTGGGTTTTAGTTCCAGTTCCAGTTAGTTTCAGTGACGCGGTGACTGAAAAGTCACATTTTCAGTTAAATCTTGATCAGAGTAATTATAAAGTTGCGTTTACCATAAAAGAAAAGGGGCGGTAAATGTCCAGACATACCATTGAAAAATTGCCGTTATCCAATTAAAGCGCGCACGATAAATGTCCAGAGGTCTCGCTGAAAATTTAAATTCAGTTGCCAGTTTGTCTAGACATACCATGGACAAGTACGGCTTTCAAACGAAAATGTATCGGTGTGGAATCGATTCAGAGCGGTAGCTGTGTGCCCGTTCGATAAAAACATGAAGGCGCGCGCGTAATCTTCCCGCACCAATATAGTATCGCGCGCTCTTGCCGGCGCCGCCAGATTGACAGAACTGAGTGACTATAACCCATAAACAAGGGTAACCATTTGGTTCTTGAGGGGAGGGGTGGGTGATCTTGTCGGTCGCACAATAATAACAGAATCGCCTTGAAAGATGGAAAGTGAAACGTGCGTGACATTTATCATTGGCCGATTAGGTTGCGTGAAAACTCCAATTCTTTTTGTCACGCATATTCGTGTCTAGACGAAACATGTTTTTTCTATAAAACAGTTTACAAGAGTCATGCATTTGAAGACTGACAATTGACATGTGCGATATTTGGCCCCTGTAAACAATCTTTATATGGGGATGTTAATTTATTAATGTGATACAATGCCCTCTCCAAAACAATCCGGATAATATGTAGTAACCGCAATTTCACAGTGCAGCAACAGTGCAATTAGAAATTGTTGTATCATGTTTTCGATATTTCATGTATCATATACTCTGTTGTTTTCACATTCTTGATGACAGGTTGTTTTTTAACACCGGATCGGAGCAGAGACGATTATAGTTAAGTGCCCCAAGAATAGACCACTTTCATCCATCATTTAGAAGGTATCCTTTTATCCATGGCCATTAGAAACAGCCTTTTCATCAGTGGATCGAGATATTTAGGTTCGGTTAACAGGACATTTTGGACAAACAGCAAGTATCATACGACACAGTAGTACGTAATTGATAGGGTTGTAGAAGAAGTTTAATTTTGGAATTGTTCACCCTGTGTAAGTACTAAAGTAGAACTACTTGACAAAATGCTAAACTAGATTTCTAAAATTCGAGGACTTTGTTAAGTACAAGTTACCTTAAACCTTTGAGTTGGAAAAACTAAAGCCAAAAAATGATAGTTTCTTTCGACTTGCTTTCCCGAGCAGTTTATGAATGTCGAACAAATATAAAGACTGTCGAACAAATATTAAGACTGCAGCTAGCGGGGAAATGGATAAATGGTTGGAAATAGAATAACAGCCGGCGGAGTATCCAATTTTCCAAACTCTCCTGGCTGTTCGTTCCGCTAAGCTTTAATGTACAGTTGGGGAATTTAAGACTTGAGACTTGAGTGTTACTTCAGGTGTGTTGGGTTGGTTCTTTATTAACTATGATGACAAGAGCCGACAGAGCTGAGCAAACAAGTACCGGTAACCGATACAACTCAAATGAAGATGATCGAATAACTTTTGCCGCGGGTTTTTGAAATTTTTCATTATCGGGTTTCACTAAAATTTCAAACATTTTATTTTGGCGGAATATGACAAGAAACTGGTTGTCAAAATATAGCCGTGTTTCGTCAAGTCTTCCATCTAAATTCCTAAGCTGCATTCCATCGGGTTGTTTGTCGCAATGGGTGTTGCGAAGTGAGTT
>JAOEHT020048985.1:0-14008 GCA_025448195.2 Parazoanthus atlanticus | reverse complement strand
GGGGAGGCGGGAGGCGGGGGTCCGTTAATGTCAATGGCGATGACGATGACCAAATTGATTCTCATACACACAAAAATCCCAGTCTTCCAGCTTGTCTACTAATTTTGCCTTGGAAACACAGTTTTTGATCAATCCTTGGGACAATAAAGGTTTATAGGAATAACAAGCTAGGGTAGCTGTTAGCTTACCAGCTAAAATAATATGAAAGTCAGTTTAACTTCGTGTTACGATTTCCCTCAACAGGTACTCATCATGTCCTGATGCTCACGATAAGAAACCGTTTGCCAAGATCCGCTCTTTGTACAACTATAACCTGTGCCGTGCCACCTACCACGGCTTGGACCGCCTCAGACCCGATAGGCGTCACTTTATCATCGCACGTGGTGGGTTTGTAGGTGTTCACCGGTTTGCAGGCCTGTGGACAGGCGATAGTACCTCCAACTGGGACTTCGTGCAAATGAGCATCCCCCTTATCCTTGGTATCGGCCTGTCGGCACAGCCTGTGTCCGGCTGTGACATTGGAGGCTTCTGCTGTTCCTACCATGGCCAGATTGTTGCCCCGGAGCTACTGGCGCGTTGGACCATCATGGGATCATTCCTACCGTGGTTTCGTAACCACTATGATAATTACTACAAACCCTTCCAAGAGCCATTCCGTTACGATGAACCAGTACCCACCATCTGCCGTAAGTACATTGAGATGCGATACCGGCTGATCCAGTACATCTACGATGCGATGTATGAGAACACGTTGAATGGTAAGCCTATCTGCCGCCCCCTGTTCATGGACGAGACACAGCCGGGGGTGTTCAACAATGATCCCGCAGCAGATGATCCACATGAGTGGGGCTATAATGGGTTCATCTCCAACCGTCTGGATGATCAGTTCTTCCTTGGTCCTGACATGCTCATTGCTCCTGTCATTAATCCAGGTTCGACATCTTAACAGCAGCAGTAACAATATTAGTAATAATCTACCAATAGTACATAGTGGTGGTGAGCGGTAGTAGTGACAGTGTCATTGACAGTGGTAGTGGTGGTGGTAATGCTTGTGGTGATGATGGTTGTGGTGGTGGTTGTTCTGGTAGTAGTAGTAGTGGTGGTGGTGGTAGTAGTAGTAGTAGTGGTTGTGGTGGTGGTATTATTGGTGGTAGTGGCTGTGGTGATGATGGTGGTGGAGTTGGTGGTGGTGGTAGTAGTAGTGATGGTAGTAGTGGAGGTGCCAGTGGTTGTTGTGGTGGTATAGTGGTGAAGGAGGTAATAGCAGGATATTTTGCACTTTTTCACACATAAAACAATAAGAATGAATGGATGACGTACGAGAAAGAAAAACCATGATACTCAATTGTGTGCAGCTATCCTTTCAGTCGTTACAGTCACATCTGCCGAGGGCTGCTAAAGTCATAGCTCTACCCTTTATAGTGGGTTTTCCACATGAGCGCCTTGTTACCTGAATCTTAGCTATTACTATTGTTATTATTATTATTCAAGTTTTGTTTCAATAACTTTGCAGGTCAGACCAAGCGCGCTGTGTATCTCCCTGAAGGAAGCAAGTGGTATTCTTACAAGGACAACAAAAGTCCTCTGGTTGCTCCCCTCAGTGGTGGAGTGGAGATTGATTTTTATGCCCCGTGGGACAACCCTGGGGTGGACAACTGCGCCATTTTTGTCCGAGAGGGAGCAATAATCCCAACACGGGAACTGGAACAATACATCGGAGAGCTTCACGCCCAGGGAAAGGAGAACCCGGTCACTATTAACGTCTACCCGGGCCGTAACAGCAGTTATCGTCTGTATCTGGATGATGACGGGATCAGCAGGCGGGCTGAAACTAAAAACGAATATCGACTGGTGCAAATCACCCATGAAGGTTCGTTTTCATATTTCACGTTTAGGTAAACAAATACGTTGGTTATCCTCCCTTGCCGAACTGTTATGGCAGGGAAGGGGGTATCGGTGAACAGTGAAACAGCAAAACAGGAATTTATTTTACACTCCCAAACTAATAGTAATAATAATAGCAATAATAATAATAATAGCAATAATAATAGCAATAATAATAATAATAATAATAATGAATAAAATGCAAGTAAAGCGCGCTGTAGTTTTGGTTTCCTAAGAGCCTGCAGTAGTCTTTGACCGTCACGTGATCAATGTCATGTGCGAACATTCATTGTGTGATTTGTGTTCAGTACACTCATGCTCAGACTTCTTCTACTTACCACAGGGATCCCAAAAGGACAGCGTATTCGTATTAAGCGGCTACATGACAAGTTCGCGCCACCTGAGAAGTATTTCTATGTCAGCCTCCTTGGTACCATTCCTCCCTCGTTGGTGAAAACTGGTGACGACAAGATTCCGCAAATGACTGGGAATACCGACGAAGAAGCTGCTGCTACTTTGGCCGCTGCCAAAGTGACTGTGGGCGCGTTTTACTATAACAACAGTTTGAAGACTACTTTCATCAAGATTTTGGATGACAAGAGTGACGTCACCGTCGATGCTGTGTTTTGAACAGTCCGCAATATGCATATGGCGTCACTTTACTACAACTACCAGAATCCTTTTCGTGACTGCTTTTGTTTCTCTAATTAAGGCTATTGTTTCGAGACTCTCTAGGGAGTGTAAAATTTAAATAAGAAAACGTTTTCGTAAAGGATTGTGGTAGTTGTAGTAAAGAAACGTCATCATGCAAACCTCCTATTGGAATGCTCTAACCATTTTAGCGACAGTGAACAGTGAAAGAACCTTGACTAATTTTAGAAGCAGTGCGAACTGCACTGACCAGTCAAACATTAAACAGTAATTTAAACGATACAATGTCAGCTAATTTAAACACAAATGTAATACTGTGAAGTTAGCTTGTTTGAAAAGGAACTACTGATGATGTAATATATCAAAAAACGCGCACGAGTGTTTATTATGTAAGCAATGCGAAATAAAAATGAATCCGAATCTGATCACCCGTTCCATACACCGAGAAAATAATGAAGTCCCGAGGGGCTAAAGTTACGCCTACCTAAGAAAGCCGGCGACCCGTCAGAAAGTAACGACGAGAATATCGATAAAAACATTCCACGGCACTTCTTTATTTATGAGCGTCAACCATCCGTCAACCTCGTTCCCAGGCTCTTGCAAAGGTAAAGTCTTGTACGCAAGTTAGATTGAATCAACTCCAACAACTTTATTTCGATTGAACTCTTAGAGAATTAGTGCACACATCATGTAAAAGCAAGAAGTAAAAATATCAATATATTTTGGGTTCCGAAAGCAATTACCCCCCTGACAGTAAAATTCCCCCGAAAGTAATGATCCCCTGAGAGTAAGGTCCCCTCAACAGTAAAGGTCCCCCCCCCGACAGCAATGATCTCCCCGAAAGTAATCACCCCGCCCCCGAAAGTAATGATCTCCATAAAAGGAACAACTTCCAAATGTAGCGACCAACAAAGTCTTCTAAATTTGAAAGTAAGAGGGTCGTTATTCTCGGAACTGAACGGTAAAATGCTCCTTATCCTTGTGTTTCTGTCTATGTGCTTGGTGAAATCTAAAACCTGGTTAGGGTCATCCCAATCACCTCGGTCGTTTCGAGATCAAGTGATCGGGACTATTATATGCAAACACTGTTAGGACGACTGGGACGATCCGCAAAAGATCCAAACGATAAGGACGATCGTGATCTCTTGGTTAGAGTTCTACCGGGACAATTGGGACAATCCTGAACAATCAGAAAAGATCGTATGGAAACAATTCTAAGACGATAACCACGATCGCATATAAACACTACCAGGACGACTGAGACGATGGACGACCGCTTGAATAGACAGGAGTTCTACTGGGACAATTGCGAACGATCAGAAAAGATCGCCGGTATGGACATCACCCACTCTCAGACGATCGGGACCCAAATTATCCCAGAATACACTGTACATTTTCTTGGACCCCGGAATTTTTGCTGATGAGCGCGTGCATTCACTCTTCCAAGAGACCGATACAACTATATACGGAAACCGATAATTACCTAGATCGCCCCAGCCGTTCTAAAAATGGAAACCAGGCTTAAGGCAGGCCTAAATACGAGTTATATGATTGACTTTTCAACTCTCTTGCTTATGTTAGGGTGTTCAAGCAGCCAGTACGGCTACATCCACGAAGAAGGCTCAAAACAAAAGGGAATTAGGGAAGACAAACCACTGTGCGTGAACCTGCACCACGCTGACCACATGGCCAACGCCGAATTCAAAATAAAACGTAAAAGCACCTATAGACCACCCTCATAACACGCCCCAGTGGCCATGAACAAAAACTTTGAGTCGAGGCGAGAAAGGCCGAAATACAGAAAATGTATGACAACTTGGAACTTGACCTCGACTTGAAGTTTTTATTTATGGCCACTGGGGCATATTATGAAAGTGGTCTATTTTAGGTTTTGTAGTGAACGTCCATGTACAAATTGTCCGGTTATTAGTTCAGCTTTACAACAAGGTTTGCGGTAAGCTCCATTCGCACTCCTTTATACAAAAAGCAACAAAAAGGAATGAATGGTAAACAAAAGAAAAAAGGGAAAGTTGCTTTTAAGAAGACGCTGTCAAAGCAGTAGCCGTACCAGCAACCTCGTTCCCAGGCTCTTCCCTCTCCCGAGAGAGGGAAGAGCCTGGGAACGAGGTTGCCGTACCAGCTGCTTAAAGTCTCTATTGGATTGTCTTTATATCGAGACACCGACACTCCTGCACTGCCTGTGCAAACGTTGGGAGCAGCTGCCAGATTTCTTGATTTTTATTGTCTACTGCGTGTGACACTGAACACCCGAACGGGGGCCTTGATCTTCCTCATCCTCGTCAAAGAACGGATCGCCCTGTTAACGAACCAGTGAACCACGAAGTTAATAGAACTTTGTTCAAGCCGCGTACGCACTCATTCTTAGGCTACATTCACACGGTACCGGACGAATTTTCGACTGGTTGAAAAATTTGACCTGACAATTTGTCCACACAGAACCGTTCAATATTTTCGCTCTGTCCACACGGAACTGACGAACCAGGTTGAATTTTAACTTTTGCCAGTGGTTTTACCATCTGCCCATGCGCAGAGCGCTATTTTACCAAATCCAAAATCTGAGTTACCACCCGTCCATGCAGCCACGCCTTTGCCGTACAGAAATGTGTTCACATTACGCCGGGTCAATTTTTCGACCGTAACGGCTAAAAATTTGTCTTTGGTTTTGGAGGTCAAATTTTTAAACTGCTTTTTGTACGGTTAGCGTTGTTCCGATTGAACAGAACGCCTACACGCACGCATTTTTAACCGGTCGAAAATTCGTCTGGTACCGTGTGAACGTACAGTAGCCTTAGTATTCTTTCTGGCGTAGAGGAAATGAATTTACTTTTATTTGAGTATTGTGTTCAGACGCTTCAGTTCCCATAGTCGAGGCTTGATACTAAGCTTTCTTACATTTTATTTTATTTATTCTATTTTATTAGCTGCGCCATTTTAAGCACAAACAATTTGCAATTTAATATTGCTGTATTTTCTCGCACCAAGCATTCGTGAAAGAACTATTCAGCTCCTCTACACAGGGAAAGAGCCCAAAGGAGTTCAGGGCTCTTCATCGTAAATTCAAAGTTTTTTAATAAATATTTTTTCAGTAGATTGTTGGCAGGTCTATTTTCCACCACAAATCATCTCTCACGTCCTTTTAGCCTACAAAGCAGCACCTTATTTCCTTTGCAACAGGCCCCTCAGAAAGATTCTCTCCGTTTTTGAGGCCCTTGCTGCGAAGGAAATGGAGGCCACATGTAGGTCCTTTTTAAAAAACGCCAATCTAATTTCAAGGACTAAGAGATCCCTGCTGGAAGTTGCAGCCACCAGACAGTACTACAACTACTTTGGATTCTTACTTTGTTATTTAAATAAATCTTACTCGTCAGTTTTTAAATGGCATAATTTGCATCTTGATTATCATGATATCATTTGTTTTGCACAGGTGATCAGAACTTCACGAAACCAGTGCAATACAAGTATTGTAAAGTATTATAATAACTACACAGCTATCATCTCTACAAAGTTTCTCACCATTCTATTTGCCCGGCGGTAATTCTTGTACTCTGCAGGGTCTATCTTAATTAAGTCAGCCTCGTCAGCTTCATCTGGTATGATGGATCTCTGTCGATGAGGCAGCAGGGCTTCTAACTGCTGCAGTTTCTCTCCCGATAGACTTCCATCCTTGGGGAAATTTACCTACAGTGGAAATATGTATTCTTATATTATAATATATTATATTATATTGTAATATATTATGTTATATTATATTATATTATGTTATAAACACAGGAGAGGAGTTGAAACATACATAATTATACTCAGAAAAAAATCTGGGTCCCTGACGGGAATTGAACCCTTGCCTTCCGAACACCGGGCGGACGCTCTACCCACTGAGCCATTAACTGGGTTCATATAGATGGTACGTGGACTGTGACCTGCCAACTGCTGGTTCGACGAGTCCCATATGTAGTGGTTCATGTAGTGAGGGGCTGTTTGTAGTTGTATTAAACACAAGAGAGGAGTTGAAACATACGTAATTATACTCAGGAAAAATCTGAGTCCCTGATGGGAATCGAACCCTTGGCCTTCCGAACACTGGGTGGACTCTCTACCCACTGAGCTACAGGGACTCGTAGGGGAACGAGGCCATTAACTGGGTTCATGTAGATGGTACGTGGACTGTGACCTGCCAACTGCTGGCCTCGTTCCCCTATGAGTCCCCACAGCTCACTGGGTAGAGCATCCGCCCAGTGTTCCAAAGGCCAAAGGTTCGATTCCTGTCAGGGACTCAGATTTTTTTTGGTATAATTATGTATGTTTCAACTTCCTCTCCTGTGTTTAAACAACTACATACAGCCTCTCACTATGTGAAGAACTGTCCTTTAGTCTTTGTAGAGGTTCAATGTGCTCATTTATCTTCTGGTTTCTTGCACAAAATTTTTTAATGTAGAACGATTTGAATGAGAAAAAAGATCATACAGATACTCCACGCCATCTTGAATCTTCTCATGTGTTTAGTTCATTCCAGGCCTTCTCATTCATAAAAATAATGTTACAGGTGTCAAAATAGATCGCGATTGATTGTACTGCAATAAACAACAAGAAGAAAACATATAAAACATTGTAAAATGTATCCCCAAACAGCAGAACATTATAAAGAATTTGCATCAACACAAGTGAATATCATGCTGGTAGAGCTTGATTTTAAAATAGTGCTGTGTTCTTCAGAAAATTATTTGTAGTGGAGAATGACGTCAAAACATTTTTTCTGGAAACAGGAATCAAAATCGGGGTGCGCAATTTATACACGGGTAAATACAGTAAACCTTTTTTATTTATTCTGGTCAATATTGAGGACCGCAGGCGATAATAAAGAAGTTGCCGTGCAAGATTTTATTAATTTTCTCAAAAGACAACATGCTACTTTTGATAAAAATGTTGGGCATGAAATTACAAAGTTAAATTATGCTTTTTTCATTATCTGCATGTTATACCAGTATATTAAATTTATATACCGTACTGGTATAACATACAGATAAAGAAAAAAGCATAATCTAACTTTGTAAGTTCATGCCCAACATTTTTATTAGAGTTAGCACTTTGTCTTTTGTGAAAATTAATAAAATCTTGCATGGCAACTTTTTTTTATTGCCTGTGGTCCTCAATATTGACCAGAAAAATCTTTAAAACAAGAAATAAAATTGGTGTTGCCTTAATATAGAATTACCGGTAAGAGTGAAGATAAAACACGCAGCTTCTCAAACTTCGAGTGAATTCATTTATTGGTTTACAGCCAGTAGTTTCCCTTCAAGAGTCATTGTATTTTTAACTGCCTTTACAAGGTTGCCTTGCACAGACTTTGCCAGAATGTCTTGTTTTGTGATTGTTGTGAATAATGTGTCTCTCAAGTGTACTTGTCCAAATGTTTCAATATCCAGCTATGAATGTATTTGCCCTTGACACTTCATGCACAAGGTGCAAAACATTTTATGTAAGCTAGGAGTGTTTGAGCTTCCGTGTTTCTTGAAACTGCCTCGAATTCTATGTGGCACTCCACTTTTCACTTTCAGTTTCAATTACAGTTTCAGCTGGGCCAGCTTTTTTGTTGACCTTTTGTTGTTTTTCTGCCGAAAGAAATACATCTATTATCCAAGTCTGCTTTGTTTTGGCATTTATTGAGCCCTTAAAAATTGTAAGAGTGCCCATAGAAACATGAGAAATTTTTGAATCAATATATCATGTATCAAAAAATAGCACACGTGCGCCAAAAATAAATCAAGGCTAGCTATTGGTTAATGGACTAACAACTTTTTGGCCAATTGTGTGCTAGGTTATAAGCTCTTGTTTGTTTTCAGCAGAAACAAAATGGTTTTTCAAACAGCGATCATTCGGTGGAAATTTTAATTTCTAATTATCAGATTTGCTGCAATTTCATCTGAAAACTTGTTTGATGTGTTGCATTTTTTCTGTGCTGTTTGGGCACCTCAAGCAGAGTTTACTTGGCAAGAACACTGCTGAACCCTTACTTGAAAGACAGGCATACCACTGATGCTGATATGTGTTGTCAGTTAAGAACAATTTTTGACCTGTCAGTGTGTTCCTGTTGTCTTGTAGGTCCCTTAATTGTCCTCTTTAGTCCGTTTACAAAAGACTCGGTGGCAACCATGAAGAGCATACCAAGACATTATCCTTGTGAGTACACATCTTTTTTATTTTATTACCAACACCCAATAACATGGCCAGGTTTCTATGACCCACTGCTCATTGAACTAATGGGTTTCCTTTGTGTAAACTTGCAGCTATTTCAAAAATGGTTTAAGACTTTTGAAAGAGCAAGGTGTGAAGAATAATAACAAGACTCCAAGAAATTGTAGGAGCTTTTTAAATGACGTTAAGGTACCAGACGCACCTTTTCATATACCTTCACTATTTCGCTTATAGCGCGCTAGGTTTTTAATTAAGTCCCACAAAAGTATATATTTTCTGAAAGGTTATTAAATTTCCTATACGAGAAAGCCGCTTACATTTGAATTGACCTAATCTAATTCTGCTGGAACCTCTTGTTTTGAAAAAACAAGTTTTCACTATGAAGTTTCATCTCAGAAACTAATTAACGCCTCCGCACAGTTTACACACCATTAGAAAGAACGAATACTGGCGTTCCAAAACGTGTCAGCTTTTTTCATTTAAGCGTGTTGTCACTTTTTTTATCAAATTGCAAAGTGGAAATTGCTATTTTGCTTCGATAACTGGCAGTTTTTGCAAGATTTCTCAAGAACCAAGTCAATAAAAAAGAAACGCTGGCACATTTGACAAGCTCTGTGCAAAATTTGGGTTCACCAGGTTAAATACTTTTTGAGATGAGACTTACCAAAGTTGGCCAAAATGTGCTAAATTTACTTTCGAGAAACAGACAAGAAAAGATTTTTGGGGCAGAATCGTTTGTTTGCTCAGTGATAAGTGTTTTCGCACTTGTACAAATATTCTTCCAATCAGAGTGCACAGTCATGTAATGTGAGATGGGCTCAAGTTCTTAATTAACATCTGTCATGATGACTGTGAAAAGCATTTTGCAGGCTGGTGACTTACAATGGTTTTTTGTTTAACGTTATCTCCCGCCAAAATGCCAGAACCATAATTTTTTGTTGACCTTTGGCTTTACCACGGCGATATATTCTTTGGAAGCGCTCTGATCATCTGATATATCAAAATGAAATGCTCAAGAAAGGCCCAAGCTGAAGGAACAGCGAAACAAAAAAAGAGAAGGGTGAGCAACAGTAGCTCGACTACAGCAGCTACTAGTATTGAACATAGTCCTGAACAGACCATGGTGTCCACAACTAAAACATTACTGGAATCCATGAGGAAATGTGGGTGAGTTGAAGTTACAATGAAAAATTTCGATTTCATAAAATTCATCAATCTGGCTCTGCCATATTTGCTATGTATACTTGATTTAAAATTGCAACTTATGCAGCTCCCTTGATTTCATAACTCACGATGGAGGAGTTCTGCACTGCCCTCCGTGTTCCCAAGCTGCAGAACGACAACTTGTCAATTGATTTCAAAATGAAAAAAACATTATGATTGTACAATATGAAGCTAGAATTCTACACCTATTTATTCAAATCTTGTTTATCATTTTTTTAAAACATACGACCACGTAGCTATAGAATGCAGATTTCGAAAGCAAATACTTGGTTACGTCTGTTCCAGTATGTACATGTCACATGTGTTTTACACTGTACTGGATAGTATTTCGTGCTGACACAGAATGTTTCTCGCGGCAACAAAACCAATCCGATTTTTGAAAGCGTCGCATCTCACATCTACATCTACAACTGCATCTACATGGTTTACCCACAATATCCCTAGGGGACATAACGCAGGTGGTCGGCCAGGATTTCGGGTTGCAAAGTGTTCCAGTCCCAGATAGTACGGGGCCAAAAACTATATTATTTTGTATGCATTGCAAACATTCGAAACGATATGAAAAGTGTGCTGGAAAAATCGTTCCAAGTGTAAACAGAAGGCCTACCCGCTAGGTTTTTGCACTTGATCAGCCAAACAGCCCCAAAGTCTTGCCTCGATTCGATCTCTTCCATGAGTTCGACTGTATCACCGCATTGTCTACAATTTACAAAGAACCAAATCATTGAGGCCCTCTTGTAAATTGTCTGCCGACACAATGGTGAGCTGCTTTGCCTTGTTGTCAGTGCATATTCCTGTTTTTATGTTGTTCAATTGGCCAATCTTTTTTTGACTTGCACTGGCAGGAACTTTCTTGTGATCCTGGCCAAACCATGAACCCTTGTCTGATGCTGCTAGATCGACCTTCGCGGAAACACTGAATGGACTCGAAGTTTTCTTTTTTTCCTTGAAGTGCTTCTAACCCAAGGACAATTTCTCTTCTTCTTATTGCTCATTTCAACACAAAACTTATAGATAATTCTAATACCCGCTTCCAACAAGAACTACAACTTTACAGTTATCTTACTTCAGTCTCGCAAACAACGACGCCAAGCTGTTTCCTCAGATTGCGTGACTAGAGCGATCGAATAGCTATGATGTCATATGGTCGTCTTTCAATCATACATTGTCATCGCCGGAAATACACACTTTTAATGTAAACACATTGAAAGCTTTCGGGCTAAAGACGTTTAAAAATGTTTTTCGCTGTATCTTGAGAACGAAAAAATATTTTGTATTCAAATTTTCACATTTTGGTAGCTTAAATGCTTGGCAATTTGACAGGCTAAAAAAAAATTTGGGGGTATTTTGACTGAAAAAAGGTAAGTCTGGTACCTTTAGTTAATTTAGATTTTGTTGCCAGAGTCATTGGTGGCTTTGGTATTTGAAATTCCTCGGCCTTGTAGCAATAATCCCCACTGGTACAGGGTTCTCCATAATTTTTGAGTAGATGGCAAAACAGTAAAAGTAGCTGGTTAGTGACACTGGTGCAAGCGCCAAAGTTGTGAGCCAAATTAATATGTTCTTCAAAAAAGTAGCCAGTAGAAGCAACTGAAGTAGCTGGATATTTTTGTCGGCTGCCAGCAGTTTTAAAAGGATAAGCCTGTTGGCATTTGGTTTGTTCTTTACATAGTATTGCCTTTTGTGTTTTATGCTTTTCAGATGTCAGCCTTTTTTAATACATTGCAGAGCTCTCTATACACTCACAGTGAAATAGAATACTGATGTTGTCACCGTTTTATGATTCGACAGATCCACAGCTAGAAAATTCAAATGATAATGGAAATGTGGACAATGAGGGGGAAACAGTCTATCCATATTCACCATAGCCGGGTCCTGTGCTATAGCTTGGTGCTGTTTCAACCTGAGAACTCATTTGAAAGAGTTGTTTTTGCCAGGAAACTGTGTTTTCGAAACTTTAGTATCAAATGTTTTGAATATGTATCATTTTTACCAAGATTTGCTTATGGTGTTCCTGTAAATAATTTCTCTTACTTGTATGATCTATAGGTAGAATTAAAAGCAACCTCAACTTCTCGTCTGTTTTCGTTGCTGTAGTTGAGCATGAGGGCATTGTCTCCATGAGTCAATAGGACATGAGTCAGTGAGTCATGAGTCAATGAGTCATGAGTCAATAAGTCAATAGGTCATGAATTAATAAGTCACGAGTCAATGAGTCACAAGTCAAAGAGTCATGAGTCAATAAGTCATGAGGCAATGGGTCATGAGTCAACAAGTCACCAGTCAATGAGTCACAAGTCAGTGAGTCAAAAGTCAAAGAGTCATGAGTCAATAAGTCATGACTCAATAAGTCATGACTCAATAAGTAATGAGTCATAAGTCAATGAGTCATGAGTCACAAGTCAAAGAGTCATGAGTCAATGAGTCATGAGTCAATAAGCCATGAGTCGATAAGTTATGAGTCAATAAGCCATGAGTCAATAAGTCATGAATCAATGAGTCATAAGTCACTCCATGAGTCATGAGTCAAAAGTCATGAGAGTCAATGAGTCAAGTCGATGAGTCAATGAGTAAGTCAATAAGTCATGAGTTAATGAGTCAAGTCAATGAGTCACAAGTCAATGGGTAAGTCAATAAGTCATGAGTCAATAAGTCATGAGTCAATAAGTCATAAGTCAATGAGTCAAGTCAATGAGTTAGAGTCAATGAGTCAATAAGGCATTTGTCATAAGTCAGTAAGTCATGAGTCAATAAATCAAGTCAGTGAGTCATGAGTCAATAAGTCATGAGTCAATAAGTCATGAATCAGTAAGTCGTGAGTCAATAAATCAATGCATTATGAGTTACAAGTTATGAGTCAATGATTGTGATTCGGATATATAACCAGTGTTACAAACACATTTACTGAACATTAGAAGCTTTTAGATACATAAAACAGTACCCAAATCCCAACCCTAACCCTTGGGGGGGAGGGGGCGAGGGGAGGGGTGAATAAAGATAAAGACACCAAATTTGGTGACTTTTCGTCAAATTTTATAGCAAAGAAGTTCGTAATAATTTGGAGGCAATACAAATTAAGCTGTTGCCTTGGCAACCATAAGTTGAGACGTCACTTTTGCAATTTTGACATTTGGACGATTATTTCAAAAGAGTTTTTGGTAAACATGAGTCAATGAGTCATGCGTCAATGAGCCATGAGTCAAGTTATGAGTCAGGTCAGCGGTTTTCAAAATGGCGGACGTCGCAAAACGGTGGTTCGCTACGCAACGATTTTTGTTTCTCGAATTCATTTTAATAGACGAACAAGTTCAGAGGTTGAAATTGTTCAAAGGACGCTAGTTACAGCAATAGAACCGAACGTCAAGACAAAAATAATGACTCCGTTTCTGCGCTGGACGAAAGTGATGACCTGGAATCTTTTATAGAAAATAGCTCTGGGGATTTGACAATTAACTGATTTATAAACTGATTTTGAGAAACATGACACTGGAATGATTATAATTTAAAAATCAATATTTAATAACCCATACAAACTTTCATCTAATGTACCAAATGAATGATCTTCTATTCCAAACAGGTAGTATTTTCAAGTTCAAGTAGTACAGCAAAAGTAATAGTTTCAGCAGACCCTAGCTGTTTTCCTGGGCTGCTGAACTGCTTTCAAGCTTTTAGTTACAAAAAGTGTTGAGTCTGAAAGGTTTCTGATTCATTTTTCCTTTAAAAACAAGAATGAATTAGATGCTGTTTTCATACATTATTGCTGAAGTCGAGTGTAACAACAGGCTTAAGATTTAAATAAAGATGGTGATGACATCATATAATAAGACTATAATTATAGTCCCAAGCTGACAGATCTAAAAATTTTGAAGAGGGACCCGTGCACCATACGAGCGCTGAAGGCGCGAGTTCCTAGGGAGGTTTTGAATTTGAAGGTCACTTAAATAGCATTTCTTGCAATTTCAGTGCAGTTTTGACCATATTTACAACATTTTGACAAAGTTGCACTGGTTCCAAAAATTCTAAAAAAAATGTGACCCCT
>JAOEHT020048875.1:0-14008 GCA_025448195.2 Parazoanthus atlanticus | reverse complement strand
ACATTGGTCAATATTTCATAGACAAATTAGTACCAAATGGGAGGGGGAAGGGATGAGGGTGTCAGTACCATCAGAGTAAATCCAATAGCTACAGAAAATAGTACAGTCTTGTATTCCCAGTTACTGCTGATTGCAATGACCATAGACTCATTTATACAGCATTGGCCTCAACTTGGTGTTGAATATACATAAATACCAGCGAGAAGGATTAAAAGTCCAAGCCTCCAACAATACACAGAGTTGTAAATAGCTCATACAGTGTAACTACATTGGTATGAATTTGAATGTTTAACATCAAGTCGAGGCTAACACTGAGAAAATGAGTCTATAGTCATTATAATCAGTGGCAACTATGAAACTGGACTATTACTATAAAACTGGAAATGGTATTTCTGAGCCTCTAAAGTTGAAATCTTCTTGGGGTAGCAGCTCCCAACCCAATAAGAAACTTGTTAGTAATACAAACTGCATAAATCTTCGTCCTAGAAAAATTTTTCCTTAGTAAGTCCTATCAGTGCATATAATAATTTTATATATTAATATTTCTCTGAAAAAGGAGGCATTCATCTGTTTGATCTCTAATCTTTGCTATATGTTGCCTTTCCACATTCTACCATGTCAGGAAACCCAAAAACATTAAAGCAAGCTTCTCTACCACTTTCCCATTTTGTGGTTTTTCTGACTGGGCTCAGCAGTAACTGGTTGTACTTGTAAGTTCAGGAGAATACCGTAATCTCTCTAATAAGCCCCCCGTCTAGAGCTTCAAGTTTCTAATAAGCCTCTCCCCCTCTCAAATATGCCTTTCTTCCCCACCCCCCTCCAAAAAAATGAAGACACACAGGACAAAATACTTTGCACTTAGTTCTTTGGTATTCTTTACCTTAGGGACCGTTCATTATTTATGGGGTACACCAGATTGGACAAAAAGTATACGGGGGTTTGGAATTTTTTTTAAATTTTTGACGGGTGATAAAAATATTTGTGATGAAATATTTGGGGTTTGCAAAATTTTACTGACTTTATTTCTAACAGTCACCCCTGTAAGATATTCGGCACAGAATGTGTGAGCCATACAGTTCTCTTTATATTTTCTCAGAAATAGGGAATAGATTTCTTCAGTTTGGTCTGAAGTAGGATATAGAAAATTGCTTTTTGGGTTTGAAATAGGGTCAATATACAGAGTTCTCCTGAAGGGCCGGTGACTGGCAATTTTCTCCATACAGTTGACTTGATCACGCCGGCTACAAGTTTTAGTAGATTGTAGAATTCCCTGGACCCCCTAGAAACCTTGCGCCATTGGCGCTCGTTCACCCCCTACTTTATCTTTGTCTCCCCTTACTATGTCTCGTTTGGGAGAACCCTAATATAGCACATCTCCACTCAAAATATGGGTGCTAGAATACCCCCATCTACCCAGGAATTCTAACTATATACAGTAGTAAACTACAAACTGTTTTTAATATATTAATTTTTGAATTTAAGTTTTAAAATTAATTTCAGTTTCTTACTGGGGTATGAAAAAAAGGGCTACATGTAGAAGTCATATGGGGCTTGGAATATTTGAGGGCTGATACTGCAGGTTTGAAAAAATTGATGAACTCTACTTGAAATTGTCCAACCCCGTATATCCCATAAATAATGAACAGTCCCTTACTGTGTTTTTTTACTTGTTATATATTGTTGTTCTTGCACCCAAGACTGTATCAAACTTATCGTATTTATTGAAGCTGGATGGCATTTCAGAAGAAAAATAATAACTCCATCTTTGGCTATCAGTGAGTTTTTAATAAGCCCCCCTCTCTAATAAGTCCCCTGTCTGGAAGGACTGAAATTTAATAAGCCCCCGGGGGGCTAATTAGAGAGATTATGGTATGAATGCAATCCAAGGGAGTGGGATGATATTGAGGCTGTCTAAGATGGAATTTTTTGGCTTGAGGCTTTGCACAAATATTCAACCAAATATTGGAGCTATAATAAATTGTGGGTAATCCTAGGCCTAAAAAGGTATGTTTAACTCTTGATCGACAATAATTTTTATTCATGACAGAACTTCCTGAACAATAAATTAAGTTTGCAAACTTATCTTGTGTTACACTGGGAGAATTGACAATCTTATCTTGTGATGCACTGGAAATATGAATAAGTTAATTACAAGCTCATCTTGCAATACACTGGAAGAATGGTTAATCTTAGCTTAAATCTTGTAATACACTTGAAATATTAACAATCTTATCTTAGTTTTAATACATACGCCTTTCTGTGCAAAAAAAAAAGAAAAGAAAAAATGCTTGTCTCCTTGTCAAATCACATGCAAGCATAATGGATGAAGCATAAATATCAGACATCACTGGTACCAGTATGACAACAAGCAGACAGTCAAAAAATACATGGTCACAAAATGACTAGTAAAATTTTAAGATAAAAAGAAAACACATTTTCCATTTTCTGTATTTGGGAAACAATAGTATTAACCAAATTGGCACATATTGTCTAACCATCAAATAACAAATTAACTAAATTTGCTAGCTAATTAAAGTGACATCTTTATACTATGGTTATGGTTGATTGAATAAAAAAGCAGTTCACTTCATTATTTATATTTAAAAGCTTTTAGCAGAACACAGAAGGTGTTGAAAGTATTCTTGTCTTTGGACACAACTAAACTAAGAGATCAAGTTAACATCTGGCCATGTTAACTTTGTAGTTAATATGGCTTATATGAAGATGTGCCATATTTATTTTCTGGAATGCAACCCCAAGTTTCAGCAGTTTAATACCTTGCTAGTACATAATTCTTGTGATAATTTTTCAAATATAAAAAAATTAACATTCTCTGTTTGTGGACTCAAAACTGAGTAATGCCATCTGCATACTTTGGTAACCAGTGGTCATGATTTTACATATCAATTCTAATCGAAAACTCAATCTTCTATTATTCAAGTTTCAACTTGACACACACTGGTAGAATTCTTTTTCAGCATTTAATTGTGATAAACCAGTAAAGCAGATTGTCTAAACAGTAAATGCTGTTGTACTTCCACCAACAAACATGGTGTGCTTCACGCAACAAGAATGTTTTTGAAACACGTGCCCTTGTGCCACCAAGTTGTTCGAGTTTACCCGTCAATCGTCATGTATATTTCAGTATTTCATTTCAGTCAAAATTACGGTTTTATCAATTTATGAAAGCGACAACTGATCGTGAGTTTCTTTCACCCCTTGCGCAACCGCGGCTTGACTTTCGTTGCATGCATGACAAAGAAAGTCATTCAAATCCTAGATTTACGACGGAAGGAATTGAGCAATTATTTTCTTCTCAGTGATTGTGTTTGTACCAAATTTATATTTCTCATTACACTTACAGTGTTTGCCGTCTGACATGAAATTTTAACATGGTTTCGACTACGGCAGTGAAAGCTTTCACTAGTGCGAAATCTTACATCAGATGATATATGAAATTCTTGAAATCCTTGATATCGCGAGGAAATATACTCAAGTACGCAATTAGTGAAAGGAGATCGAAGTATTTAGTTATTACAATTTGCGATTTCAAAAGCTACAGTAAAATATGTATATGAATTGTATATCTGCGATTGCTATTAAGCTGATACGGCTTTCTGATGTATTAAAAGAACACTAAAGAACGTCTAATCTAATAAACAGGAAACCATTTAGTTTACTTGAAGTTGGCCTTGAATCGAACAAAAAATTACATGTGACACGACGATAAACAGTCGATCACAAGTTCCCTCTGGCGTAAAGATATGCAACCTGCCGAGAAACCTGATTGATCTTCGATTGTGCGTGAAGTCTGAAGATAATAAACCCGAGATCGAGCGGCTAGCGACGCGAATAAAAACGACTAAAAACAGTAAATCGAAGATCTAAAGACAATGCCGTCTGCGATCAAACTCCAGGGCATCTTAGCACGAAAACTGCTGATAGGAAACCGTGCGCACAGTACAATGATACACAATTATTACACCTATTCGAGAAGGCCGGTCCGTTTATGTATCTCATATTACAAACGATTGAAGAAATAAATTCCACAACTTCCTTTACATACCTTGTCACTTAGCTCACGAGAAATATCCAAATGTCTTGTACAGCACACTATCGCTTCGTCGAATTTACCCAGAACTTTGAGAGTGTTTCCGAGATTGCCGCTTGCTTTGGCTTCTCCTACGCGATCTCCCAAAGTCCTTGCCAAGGTGAGATCATGACGATGAAATTCCAGAGCTTTTTCATATTCTTGTAGGTAAAAGTAAGCGTTTCCCAGCTGACTGTACACGGCGCTAAGTGTTTTCAGATCTTCTGTTCCGACTTGAACCGCAGCTTCAAAAAATCCAACCCCTGCACGGCAATCACCCGCTTTACAAAGTCTCTCGCCTTCCAAGGCCAATTCCATACATGAAGCTTGAACGGCCATATTCTGATTTCAGTTCTCGAGTGAGTAAGCGTAATTCGCGTAACGCTTTGGTCCTCGCTTGGCAACGATTCCTTGGTGATTAACTGCTGAAACCAAAATACCCACCCTCTAGGTTACAGTTTGTCGACTCAATGTCAGCTAATTTACAAAATCGCACCTTAAAGTGACGCTCACACAAAAACAATTTTCTTTGCGAAACTCGAATCAGAGCATCTTCCTTGCGGGACGTTGCTTATCGAACAATCATGAATGTGATTTCTTGCTCCTCCAATGTTCTCCCAGGGACAATCCTGTTTTGCAGATTACGCCGGAAATAATAAAGTTGACAGTCTCTTTCTCTAGATTATACCAGTACTTCATAAATAGTTGCTCTGACTTTCAGTAACGCGAATTTACACATCAAACAAACTTCAGCTGCAAAAAAATATCGTTTTGAGACATCTTGCATAAATTTAGCGCCAAAGTTTACTCGCGCCAGTCTCCTATTCGCCGCGCAGTATTCAAAATGGCTGCCGCACTGAAGTGTTGTGATGCAAATGTGGGAACCAGTTGTTTAAAACAGCTTTCAGATCTTCATAATATTGTACAGTTTGGCTAAATTTAAGAACTGAAGTATGACCAGAAGGGAAAACGATAAACAAATACAAGGAGTCCCGACGGAACTTTGTAAAAATCAACAAGGAAATGTGCAATTTACAAAGTCGCCAAGACATCACGTGTCAGAAGGCTGCAAAGCAACTGAAATGGGTTTTTCGTATAAAGAATGCATTTACACCTCCGATGAAAGCATTGTATTAATTTCGCGAGAACAAGTCTCTACAGAAACCTCGAAACAAAATTTAAAGGCTTTTAATACTGGCAGTTCTGAAGTGGAGGACAATGAAAGTACATGCAGCTGTGATCATGAGCAATCACAGATCTTTGCAGGACTTTGCCCAATTGGTTCTCCCATTTCTACCAGAACTTGCACTAAATGTAACAGGATTTCAGACCAGGAGAACCCTAAGGATCTCTCAGCAACCAGTACGGTAGTTTCACACGGTGAAAAGTCCCAAACTGACAGCAAAAATACCTATGATATCTTTGATGCAAAAAGTAGCTGCAAAACCAGGTTAAAAACAAAATATGAGAATTGTTCGTATTCATGTGAAAAAAGTGCGGGCAAAATACAATGCGACTGCAAACTGGATGGATGTTGTGAAATAGAATGCAAGAAATACCAGACCAATCAAGATACAGCAAACACCAAAATAGAATGTAAATCAAGAACAGAACATGCTTTCAAAATCAAAGGCAAAGGCCCAGTAGAAAAGGCAGGTGAAATCTGTGAGAGTATAGAAGAGGAAATTGAAGTAGATGTAACTGGGGATGATGCAACACTGAACAACTCTCAAATGTTACATTGCACAGAGATCAAAATTTCACCTGTAGAAGCAGGCAGACACTGTAAAGAGCTCTTGGATAAGCAAGAAACAAATGAAGACAGTTGCGCAACTAATCAGATTTTTTATGCATCTGGTGAAGGTGGTAGCAGACAGACAATAGAACCACTTGGTGCTAGAGAAGGTAAAAATTTGATCAATAGAGTTAACTCAAAGCAGCTTGGTGAAAGAGAATGCAACAAACAGGAAAAAAATGAAAGAAAAACCTGTCATAATGCACGAGATGTTTGCAATTTGGCCACATATAATTCTGGTGCTGTGGCCGCTGATGTTTCATTTGCAAGTACAGCAGAGCAAGGTAATACCGAAAAAGGTTTCGATGTCATTTTACCAATAGATGAACACATGGAAAGTGAAGGGGATGGATATAACAGGTTTTACTTCGAGTCGGACAACCTGGCATTGAAAGAAAATGAACAGTAAGTGATAAGTTGTTAATACTCTATTTTAGAAAAAGCTGTGAAATCAGGATCCTAAAAAATTGATATCACCCCCAAATAAGGCAAGGTTATACAGAGAACTTAAATAAATAAATAATTTCTAATGACAGCTCCCTGCAAGGGGCTTTTCAGTGCCATGTATACATGTAAACCAGCATGACCAGCAGGTAGAGGACTCAAGCTCTGGACCTTTGGGTTGCTAGTCAATGCTTTATACTGCTCAGCCGTGCTGCATTTGATTCCTTAGGGTGTGTAATTCAACAGTTCTTTCTCATATGAACATTAAGAATCAGAATTGACTTTCAAGTGATAAAAATTATACAGGAATGAAATAGATTATAATTTAAAAAATTATCCAAAAGGGGTAAGTGTACTCAAATGACTGGTTGTTGGGGACGCTCATCGAAAATTTAGAAAAAAAATATTTTAAAAAATATCTCGCCAAGAAATTACAGTAGTCTACCCTAAAAAATAGTAAATCCTCAAGTATTGTGCTCTAAAACTAAAGGAATCAAATGCCACTTTCGTCATACTTCAGTGTTTAGGAGCCTTTTACCCCTAAAAATACCCAATTTGGAAACTTCCACCTTTTGCCTACTTGAGTGATTACCTATAAAATATAGAACTACTAAATTTGGAAAATTACACCTTTTGCCTATTTAAGTGATTACCTATAGAATATCATGGAACTACTATTAAAATAATACGAGCATCCCTGATTTTCAACTATAGGAAGTAAGAGTGGAAGATAATCTAATTAGCTTTCTGTCTCAGTGTTACATGTAGCATGCCTGACTTGTAACCTAAGGGTCAAGAGTTCAAACTCTGTCCTTACCATTGCTTTGTGTCCTTGAGCAAAACATTTTACTCAGCTTGCTCCAAGTGACTCAAATTAGTGAATAGAATTAATGAACACCCATAACAGACTGAGATCAAATTCATAGCTTACTGTATGAGTGACTTGGCTTGGGAAAAAATTCTGGACATTTCCACCTCGATGGGAAAGTTAAGTGTTTAAGAGTTTGGCTATTTGTAAATAAGACCAAATAAATTCATTAAACACATTTTTGTAAATTAAATTAAAATAAGTCAATTTCAATTTAGCTTTGAAAACTGGTGTTGACGAAACCCTTTGAATTTCTTCTAAACATCCTTTTCAGTTACCATGTACTTCTCCAGACATTGGTTGCACTTGAGTCACAGAGAATTCAATCAATTAAGGTAAGACCAACTACTTTTAACCTTTTCATTCCCAATGATTTGTTGCTAAATTCTCATCACCTTGAGTTCATAGATTTCATGTAAATAGGTTAAGAGAATTATGCATATCAGCTTAGAGATTTTGCAGTTAATGATCAATTCTTATATTCTTACAATGAGTCAGCTTGTCCTATATTCATTTGATAGTGTAAGAAGAAAGTGCCAAATAATATATTGCTAAATTCTTATTTCCTGTCTCCGTACATTTTCTACAAACAATAAATATTCAAGAGAATTTCACACTTCATCTTAGGGAATTTGGAGTTGATGATCAGTTGTTATATTCTCACAACCAAATAATGATAATATTGATATTGTAAAGAGAAGATAAGATGCTACTATGTTACTAGTAATAAACCCTGTGAGGAGGAGGAGGGGGGGAGGTGGAGGTAATTGAATGACTGTATATTTTATTGAATTATCAATGTTAATTCGGGGTGCAGGCGAGAGGGAGATATTTGACGACCCTGTTCTCTGGCTGGGAAATTTGACAATATTGGCAATCCCTATATTACCAATATTACTTTGTTAACAATCCAATTATTTTCTATTGTATTTTATTTAACAAAACGTTGTTGCTTACAGTCGATGCATTTGACAAATTTTTAAGGTGTAAAATCAAATTCCCTCCCCTTATCAGCACCGCACTTCTTCTTTTCTAAAATCCCTTCCCCATCGTTAGGTGCATATTGTCCCCTTGGTCTCCAAACCTGTTCCGCTCTTGACCCGAAATGAAGTTCACAAAGGCTTTTGTTTGACGTTTTTATGATTGACAGCCCCTCCGAAGATGGATGAGAATCAAACTGACTATACTGATAGATTTAGTTTCCGACAGAAAAATATTTGGCATCGCCACATTCTACCATTTATAATTAAATAAATATGAACGCATGTCAAAATAGACAATATAATTCTCTGCTAATAAACGACATTATTATAACAATTATCAGCGGGATTTATGGTATTTTATAACATTGTCAAGTCACATCCGTCAACGAATATTTACGTGTTTTAACCCTAACTTTACCGATTTACCGAATTGACCCCCCCCCCCCGCCCACCAAATCCATATTCTAATGCTACTCCTCAAAGATAAAGCTTGCTCCTGGAAATTTTCTGACTACAACTTGTAATTTAGACTGGCTTTTTTTCACTGAAATGTTAGATCTAGCAGACCTAAGACTGTTTCGGACATATGTAATGATTTTCAAATTAATTATGATGATTTTCTGATGTTATAAACACATTATTAAAATAAGATACATTTTGGACTAATCAATTAAACTACCAGTAACCACGTTGCTAGCGCTTATGATAAAAAAGGTAAGGTAAGGTTGAATATTGCAAACACATGTTGTGATTCTGCTGTATTTGACTAAAGTTCATTTGCAATCTTAATAAAGGTTGTGCAGATAAAAACGGTTCCTGCCGGCATTGGAAGTCGCTCTGCAGTACCCACCCTTACGTGATAAAGAACTGCCTCAAAACTTGCGGTAATTGTAAGTATGACTAAGAAGCAGTAGGTGAAACAAAAATATATTTTACTTTTTTTGAAGCAAAATAAACTTCGTATGTCTGCAGTCATTAGGTTTTTGACCATTTGTTGCAATTATATTCCAATGCTGGGATAAGAATGGCCTCTGTGTAGTAGTGAAAATGCAATAAGCAACAATTTCTAACACAGCAACAAAATTTACATTTACTATTTTTAAACATAACGCTCTCATACAAAGAGTTTCATAAAACCTTATTTTTGTGATCATAGAAACGAAAGAAAGAGCAGCTATGGTATATCAATTTGAAGTTAATTTTGAAAGTTCATAAGAATTATATTTTATAACAACAAGCTCAGGTTCTATTTTAACCTCTTTTAGGTTTTTTCCTCGACGTCATCCTTTCTCGAAGTACGTCATAGTGTGTCTCTAATTGCAATCTATTTCCTCACAACAAGGTTATTCATAATAGAAAAAAAAGATTTCCTGTTAGGTTTAATAAATTATTTTCTTTTTTTAGGTGGTGGCGGCGGTGGTGGTGGTGGAGGTGGTGGTGGAGGAGGAGGAGGAGGAGGTGGTGGTGGTGGTGGTGCAGGAGGAGGAGGAAGGGTTGGGAATGTTGCCATTTGGCGGTGGTGAACAGCCACAAATTACTTCAGGTATACTGGGGAGGGTGGGGTTAGGGGGTGTTTGTTAGGAATTGTAGGATAGAGAGGAATGTTGGGAGCTTAAACTTTTATCAAAGTTCCCACGTAATTACGTCATAATTTGCCGATATCTTGGTATTAGTCTGACCTCAGTAAAGTATACTTTTTCCTGACAGGTCGATAGTCGTTTATTTATTCATAACTCTTTTTGGGTCGAACTTCTTTGAAAAGGAGATCAAGCTATTCTTTTCAAAAATGACACGTATTTCCCAATGAGTTTAATCTCCCGTGCGTTAAAATAAGCAACGCTTTCTTTCGCAGTCTGTTTACCACATTTTGAATTAAAACTCGGTGTCTTAATTTTCGATTTAAGGACTTCGTTTATTTTTATGATTTTTTAAAGTTAGACCTCGCGGCTGCTTGGTTAAATCGCAACAATTCAGCAACTAGGGCTTAACGGCGTTAAAACAAATTCAGAGACACAGTTCTGCACTCTAGACAGTTTTGCAAACGGTGCTCAATAACAAGAGAAAATAAATTTCTCAAAATTCCCAAATTGTTGGAAAATTGAACATAGTAAAAAACGAGTTGTTGTCCCCAACTCGACACCTGGAATAATTTAAACGAAAATACATTTTTCGTTATAACTGCGAAACTAAAGCAGATATTTAGTTGGAAAGCTTATTCTACTCAAGTCCTAAAATGTAAAAACAGGAAAATGGTCAGAGTAAATAAAGTTTTGGTCAAAAGTTTCCCGTGATACCTTAAGGCTGTCCCCTTTTGTTGTACTGTTTACCGTTGTCCGTCGGCGGCGCAGTGGTCGAGTGATTAGCGTGTATTTTATTCCCCTATTAGTTAATCAATGACTGAATATTTACAGGTTGTGACAAAAGGAAGATTAGGGGTTACTGACCACCCGAAATAACCATAAGAGATAAAAATGCCAGATGGTCTGTATTTTTTATTAGGTTGCAATATTTATGGTCGGTTCATGCACAAGAAAACAGAACGAAAAAAAAGGATGTAAATAAATGAAATATATAGATCAGTAAATTGATAAATAACAGACTAATTTACTTAAAATTGCCTAGTATTGGTTTCGAAATTTCATTTCATTTTATCTTTGAATAATGAGATTGAAGAAAGTTTTATGTCTTCATCAATATCATTCCAAACAACTGGTCCTTGGTATCGGATGTTGAAGATCCCATAATTTGTTCTAACCGGAGATAAGCGCCGGCCTTATGAGCCACTTGGCTCGGGAAAGGATTTGACTATTTAGCTTGCCGTTGTCCGACCGACCTAAAATTTTGAAAGTTTGTAAACAATAAAAAAATAATAATAGCAAATATATGAGAGGAAAGCCGTTTAGTATCAAAAGTTCATCCATTCTTTTCAGTAATTCATTGTTAAATATCACTTATCAGAACTCGCCTTTGAGTTGACTTTCAGCAGGAACCATAGAAATATCTTTAACTTTTCTATTTGAGATAGCTTTACTTGCAACCAGCTGAGCTAATTTCGCAGTCTGCAAGAATCCTTTTGTTGCATTTCCAGTGCATGAGTTTTTGAATTGAAACCAGCGTTTTAATCTGGTCTGCACAACTAGCACAGACAGGCTTCACTTCCGCCTACATAAGCAGTATTTAAAGCCCGGGTCAATCGAGCATGAGAGTTGTATGAAAGTTGAGTGACCAGGTTTGGGTGAGAGTTTTGTTCAACTCTCATGCGCGCGGTCAAACGAGAATGAGAGTCCATGAGAGTTGACACTGAAGTGTCGACAAACGTGTGAAACTTTCCATCAACCCTAATCGAAATTTGAACATATTGAACATGTTTGTTGTTCAAAGATGACGAGAGCGCTTGAGAGTGCATGCATAATAGTGGTGGTCAAACGAGAGAGAGAGTTTGAACTCTCATCGACTCTCATGCTCGTTTCACCCCGGCTTGGAGCCCAGCCCGAAATTATTTATTTTTCGGCTTCTTTCTGTGCTTACGATCATGAGCGACGGTAAACAGAAACAAAGTTAGGGATGGCCCAAGTAAAGTTCAACGCTCTGTTACTCTGTAGTTACAATCCCGGAGCTGAGTCCCGAGTTGGCCCAGCAGATCGTCAGTCAAGCCACCATGCAACATACGCCACAGACGAGTACGGTCACCTCAGCGTCGGACACTGTGCTGGTGCAAAGCACCATGGGAATGGAGCAAGTAGGAGTCCAGGGAGACTCCGCTGTACAGTCACATGACCAGACAGCCGGAATGGTAGTGGAGAGTGACGTCATTGAGGTGAACCATGAAGTAAGCCAACTGCAGGACTGTCAAGACTCAAAGTCATTGTCAGCCATCACTTGTCATCATTAGTTATCACTATTTATATTATATCAAACTTTAGTATTTGTAGCTGAACTAAAATGTAGATTACAGTACAGTGATATTTGGTTCAGTTGTCTTTTGTGATAGCTCCAAAATCTTGCATTTGGTCTGGAGTGACTAAATTACATCCCGAAAGTTAACCAGGTAAATATTTTTAGATAATTTAGGACACGCTGGCACAGGTCCAGAATATAGCTCAAAGATAGTTCGTATAGCGTACCACATGTTAACCAGAATTAACTTAATAGACAGTTTAGGTCAAGTGCCACAGGCTAACCAGGGTAAAACTCTCGAATAGTTTAGATCACGTACCACAGGCTCACAAGAATAACGCTCACAGATAATTAAGATCGCCTGACCAGAATATAGCCACAAA
Organism: Parazoanthus atlanticus; assembly: GCA_025448195.2. Classification (NCBI taxonomy): domain Eukaryota; kingdom Metazoa; phylum Cnidaria; class Anthozoa; order Zoantharia; family Parazoanthidae; genus Parazoanthus; species Parazoanthus atlanticus. Next base: position 1,548 of record JAOEHT020048875.1, on the reverse strand, counting down.
TAGTTTAGATAACATACTACAGCTTCACTTATCCAGAGGGAAGCTCGCAGATAGTTTAGGCGACGTGCCACATGCTAACTAGAACAAAAAACTCGGATATTCTAGGTCACGTACCACAGGTTAACCAGAACAAAGCTCGCGGATAAATTAGATCGCCTACCACAAATTAAGCAGAACAAAACTCTGAAATCAAAGAAAAAACGAAGGCAAGAAAGAGAACTCCTGGATGAAATTCTAAGTTTAGAACAATCTTTAGCAGAGTCTCCAGAAACAGAAGTTCAAAACTTGCTGAATGAAAAAAGAAAAAAACTAGAAACAATAGTAGAAATTACAACTGCTGGTGTAATGCTAAGATCCAGAGCTAGATGGGTTGAACACGGAGAAAAAAGTACAAAATATTTTCTTAATCTAGAGAAAAGAAACTATAACAACAAGGTTATAACCAAATTAAAAACAAATAACGGAGATGAAATTGTTGATCCGGTAGATATTCTGAAAGAAGAGCAAAACTTCTACGAAAACTTATACTCAACCGAAGTTTCTGCTTTTACTCCGGAACAAATAATAGAGGCAAATCAGTATTTCACTTCACAAGTTAAAGAAAAATCGTTAAATGATATCGAAATTGAACACTGTGAAGGCGAAATTTCCGAAAAAGAATGCCTGGAAAATCTCAAAGCAATGCCTAACGGTAAAACCCCGGGAACTGATGGTCTTCCCGTAGAGTTTTATAAAATTTTCTGGAACGACTTGAAAAACGTACTTCTTTCTTGCTACTCTCACTGTTTCAGAACTGGACAAATGGCTGTATCACAAAGACGAGGTATCATTACTCTTATTCCGAAAAAAAATTCAAGTCCCTTCTTCTTAAAAAACTGGCGTCCTATTTCTCTTTTAAACACCGACTATAAAATTGCCACACGGTGTATTGCCTCCCGTTTGAAAAAAGTACTACCATCTATAATCCATTCGGACCAAACAGGTTATTTAAAAGGAAGATTTATTGGAGAAAATGTACGATTACTTCTAGACATTATTGAATACACGTCAGAACATGAGATCCCGGCGTTACTATTTTTTGCGGACTTCGAAAAAGCCTTTGATACAATTAATCATAATTTCATCAAGAGAGCTCTTCGCTTCTTTAAATTTGGTAACGATCTTCAGCGCTGGATTGAGGTGTTCTACAAAGATATATCAAGCTGTGTTATTAATAACGGGCACGCGTCTCCTTTTTTCAACATTTGTCGGGGCGTCAGACAAGGTTGTCCTTTATCTCCCTACCTTTTTATAATTTGCATCGAATTATTAGCAATTAGCATCAGGAACGACCCACTCATAAAAGGTATTCCTATATACAATTCCGGCAGAAATAAAGAAGCCAAAGTATCTCTATATGCAGATGATACTACGTTACTACTGCCAGGCACTGAAGAAGCCCTACGTAATGCGCTAGCCATTTTTCAGAAGTTCCGGATATGCTCAGGATTGAAGCTTAATTTTTCAAAATGTGAAGTACTAAGAATTGGTTCCCTAAAAAATTCAAAT
>JAOEHT020048767.1:0-14009 GCA_025448195.2 Parazoanthus atlanticus | reverse complement strand
TTGGTTCTCATAGAAGATTTGTGGTTACGAAATCTGATCTTGAATTGATTTGTAGTAGAGCCAACGTATTGTAAACTGCATTTATTGCAACTCACTAAATAAATAACATTTTGAGAATTACAAGTTAGATGTTCTCGGATGGGATAAATATACATATATAAATGTTCTTTGTTAAGTCAAGAAAAAATATAGGAGAAAAGATAGCAAACTAAACGCATGAATACAACGCATTTGCTGTGCTTTCATCTTGATGTCTATTGGTCTCACAAAAACGTTTGTATCTATAAATTTGCAAAAGGAGCTCAGAACCGCTGGTAAAGTATCGTGAGAGAGCGGTGTAATTTCACATTTGATTTTGGTAAACAGGTCATTTTAGAATATACATTTGACAGTTGTTAACTTCATCCAAGTATGACCAGCTCATAAAAAATACTTAGAATTTTAAATTGTTCAGTTTTTTTCATTATCTTTATTTACTCATGCACCTATTATTAATTTTGCTGCCAACCCATTACATTCAGTAGCTTTGATAGCTAGCGGTTATTAATTATATTTAAAGAGTAAAGATAAAAAAGGAATTTGAATCGTTGTTGGGAACAGCCTTTAAATATATACTAAATACACAACTAAACGATACCGAGAAAAAAAATCAGTTTAAGAACACTTTTTAAGAACATTCCAGACTTAGGTTCAGTTCAGCCTCAACCCGAAAAATAGACGTTCTCATAAGAGAGAGTGCAGTTATCTTTTAAAAATGTTCCAAGACTTTGTCTTCAGCAATTTTCATGATTAAGTGATCACTTCGTATCCGTGTTGTGATCTACCGTTTATAGTAATTTTAAAAGTAAATTCCGAACATTATGGGAACAGCTGTTCTATCATCTAAAGTGACTTTGTGTCGGCACGAAATCCTATCCGGTATAGTATAAACAAGGTCTAAGAAGAGAACGTTTATTTCTATAAATTTTGAAAATGAAAACTCACGAAAAAGCTATGCAATTTCACATTTGATTTTGGTTAACAAACGATTTTAGTATACAAAACGTCAATTTCTTGCAAGTATAACCAGCTGAAGTCAGTACAGAGCATATGCCACTGCATTTGAGTCAGTGGGAACATCCTTTGAACGTATACAAACAAATAATGTAAACAACTCCAAAATGAAAACTAGCAAGAACGTTCAGCTTCAACACAAAAATGACGTTCTTATAAAAAAGGATAGGTAGTTGTCTTTTTTTCAGTGCTGCGTGACGTCGCCTCCGCTTCCTATTAACTCGGAATTGATAGCAATTTTCATGACAAACTGATCACACCTGATGTAGAGCACCCCAACCGTGTTATGAATAACCGTTGATAGCAATTTTTAAACAAAAGTCTGACCATTATAGAACTGTATGTTTTTATATTTTATGCCAAAACACGAGTTTCGTTTTGCAGTGTGATCAGTTTTAACTAAACAGCTAAGGACAGGCGCTCTATCACCTAAAATGATTCTTTAACTTCTTTTTGACAAAGAGTGCTGTACGTTTTAGAAGCGCTATTCTACAAATTGAGACGTTTTGCCGGATGTCACAGTTTGGAAACTGTTTCGTTTCAGTTTCTTGTTGTTATATTCAAAGAATAACGTCGTGCCTTTAGCTATAACCAGTATGGAATCAATTTCATGGTGGTTTATACTAGATATAAAGTAGTTATCTTATGGCGATCATATGTCCAAATTTCGGACAATATAAGATGCTCGTTCTAGCTACTGCATTAAACCAGTAAGAGTCCTTTAAAGTGAAAGAGTAGCGAGTTTCATTTAATATGTGTTAGGAAATAGTTATGACAAGACCAAGTAAGTAAGATATGTTACGAGAAAAGTGTAAGCAGTCAACAGAAAAAAGAAAAAGAAGAAACAAATCAATTTCTGTTTGTCGAAAAAGAAGTCGTAGAGAGGAAATCCACTTTGTAAAATGACAAGAAAGCCACTAAACAACAGCAGTTAAGCAAACCAACGTTCATGTTGAATCGCATAACTCTTAATTGCCATAACAATTTTAGTATCCAAATTCAAATTTTCAAATGAAAAGCTTTCAACACGTACCAAAAGACAACGCCTTCATAGAAAGAAACAACTTACCTTTGGCAGGCCTAGGAAGATATCGCCAGGGAAAGTCTCAACACGAAATTAAGTAAGATTAACAACAAGGAAAACCGTTTGGTGCAGTGCTTTATAACACGTTTATCACTTTCTAATAATATACTTACTTCTGAACCGAACAGCGAGTTCTCTGATCAAGCCGCCATTGCTTGGGTGTGTTTTACATTCTGAAATAGAATGTTTGTCCTGACTGGTCACTTGACATAACGCGCAGTGCGATTGGTTAAGAACCAAAGCATCTGTTTTCGGGTTCGTTGTTGTATCTCAACATCTGTGACAGATAGGACTGTTTTGGTAGCTACTGAACAACTACCTACAATAATGGCTAAAATTGTTGGTCTAATGAAGCACTTCTCCCCTCTGCCTCCACTCAATGTTGGTCTAATTTTTCGATATTTCTTTAAAAACCAAAACAAAGTGTACAACACCGATAGACAGAGGGAAAGGGAATGTTAAGAAATGCCGGCTTATGAATCACTTTTAGGGCTGTTGGTTATTGTACAGTAATTTGTGTTTTGGGTACATTTTCTCCTACTGGTCCAACAACTTTTGTTCATCGCTGAAGAATAATCATAAGACTAGTCTAAGATAGGTGGCCAATATGATGTATTGTAAAAGTTGGATGAGATAAAGAATCCATAAATCCACAAAGATAGTACATATAACAGTGACACATATGGGTAAAGGAAAATATATGACATCCAAGCTATTACCGTATCTAAAATTGCCTTTTAGAAGTATTATATATGCGGCAATATATATGGAAATATTCTTTGTATGGTAAAACAAATAGAGGAGAAAACGTCCCAAACTAAACGCATGAATAGAACGCATTTTCTGTGCTCTCGTTTTGATATCTGCTGGTCTCAGAATAATTTGGCCTGTGATGGCATATTGCATGGATTTTGCAACATGTCATGTTTAGTGACAAGCAACGCATAAGAATCTATCATTTGCTAGGTTAGCCTCAAAATCTTGTAATTACAGTAAGTTCTTCAGCTTTTTTCAGTCATTGTTTTGGCTGCATAGAGTAAAGGAAAACAGTCACAGTTGTAGAAGTTCAACCTGAACATGCAAAAACGTGGACCAGCTGATTATTATACAAAACATCAATTAGTTCAAGATCTCATCAAGAGCATATCAGTCTCGAACTAAGTTTTTCGGTACGTGCTGCTAAATTCCCTTAATCTTTTTACACAATTGGGAAAACATTAGCGACTCATGCAGTTGTTCTTTTACATCCGCGTCGCATTTCTTTTTGACACAAGCTTTTGCATTGCCACCGGCTTTGACAATAACAATACGCAACTATAGACAGAACATTTTGGTATCCGGCATACTACTGTAGAGCAGAGACTCGCTAGGCAGCAGGTACTCAAGATACCTCAGGTTAACCGGGATCCCTCTTCTCTTATATTCATCTACTTTGGGAGTTGTTCTTCTGCTATCTCTCTCTGCAACTTCGCGTAACTTGAATAACTTGTGCTATTTTACAAGCAGTTTATATAGACGCTTTTACGGTCTAATTGAACACACGTGATCACATTTTTGACAGTACAGTCCCAGTACTTAGAGTTTTATCATTTATTTTCTTAATTGTACTAGAGGCCTAAATTAACAAAACTGATAATGTGGCAGCTGAGTTTAAATTGAAGTTGTTCGGGTGTCTTGCCTCTTAATGGCAGCTCAAACGCAGACTGTTTGGCTACCTAAAGTTAATGTTCTTGTTAAAATGACAAAAGATCAATTTATTTTGTGAGGAAGTAATCTAGTTAGGTTGTTTTTCTCGAGTCTTTGTAAGAGAAATCACGAACTAAAATCTGCGATATTCTTAATTTTCTTATATAGACAATGTAAAGTGTTGTGTAATATAGAATAAATTCTCATAATCAGAAAGACCTTAGTTTACCCTAATATTATTATATTTTAGTGTTGAACAGCAGCTGAAGTTGTGCATTCCATTATCGGTTATGAATAAAATTAGTACTCTATATTTTAGATTTCATATTTCGATTTCAACTGATTTCGCTTTTACTAGAATGGCAAATATGATTTAAAATCTTAGTATCTGTTTTTGCAATTTTTGTTGCGTAACATTAGCATTATACTTTCCCAGCACTCCATACTCGTGATTGTAGAAAATGATTGAGGCATAGCCCACCTTCACTCCTAGCCTGTTGAAAACTTTATATTTCTGTGTAAAATTCCGAGACAGGTGTTAAAGTAGAAATAATTAAAGTACTAAAGCATGAACGACTAGTCTTGGTAATTTCCAAAGCTGTTTTGTTTGTTTGTTGTTACATGCTTTGCACTTCATCACTATTTTAGATAATATCACGGTCTTATGAGATTATTTTTCTTTTGTGTTCAGTCGTGTGAATCCAAAAGGCTGTTCTACATGTCACATCTCGTGATAAGAAGGTCCTAATGAAAAAATGATATGTGTAAACATGCTTTTGTTATTCATCTTTAACAAAAAACAGTCAACATTCGCCATAATAATAGAAACGGATGTTTATATTTCTAAGCAAAGAGATTTCAGAAACAAAATGAAATTACAAATTTCATAAGTCACAAAACAGGTACGTTGCTTTTATAGGGAAAGCAAAACGGTATTTTGTTTGTTTGAGGGAAGAATCTTCACCAAGAACAGTGAATAATGTCCACAAATTTGTCAACAGCTGGAAACATCACAGGGAAATCTTCTGGTCTTGATTTCTTTCTGAATCTGCCCGGAGTTGATTATATTTTGCTGGCATGGATATCGGGAATTGTATTTTTCGTTATGGAGGCCTTAATTGTCATCGGGAACGGAATTGTTATCGCTGCCATTCTACTCGATCCTTTGAAGACCATTCGTCCACGTCCGTCAAACCATCTTGTGTTGAGCTTGGCTATCGCAGACTTTCTAGTCGGAGCCTTAACCTGTTTTATCATTGGATGGTGGCATATCGTTGCTGCTGCATATAAAGAAGACCTTCTTAAAGCAGCGGAGGATGCTTCTGCAAATAGAATCGAGTTGATAGCAATATCAATCATAAACTTGTTGGCTCTTTGTATAGACAGACTAATTGCAATCAAGAGTCCGATGCAGTATTCGTACAAAGTGACAAGGTGCAATGTCAGAGTCGTTATTGTGTGCACATGGGTATATTTCACATGTCTTGGAGCCTCACTTCCCATCTTCTTTAGAAATGTGGCAGATTTCATATTTATATGTCATGGTACTGTCGCTTTTCTATCACTGGTTATCACCTGTGGGTTGGTCATCCACTTCCTACACAAGCAAACCACTGCTATGAAAGAGCTATCTGAATCTTCTCTTGCGCTGAGAAATGTAGTAGAAAGAGAGAAAAAAGTCACAAGAGGAGTTATAGTTCTTACTTTAGTGTTCATTGCTTGCTTTATTCCATTTCTCATTACTCAGTTGCTAGAACATTTTTACATTATTTGGAACGTTAACACTACCGTTGTTTTCTTTGTCATATTTAGAAACATTTCACTGATGTTGTTTTGTTTTAATTCACTGGTCAATCCGTACCTTTATGCTCTGCGGCTGCCGAAATACTCAAAAACTTTCAAATACCTTGGTAAGAAGCTCTTCATCTGCCGCAACTGAACAAGAGTCTCTCCTTTAGAACAGTACATTTAGCACAAAGGGAGACACGTCATGTCACTAGAGCAAACCTATAAAAACCATACTGAGTTGTTTTAACATTCGTTTTTTTTCTATTTTATAGAAACAAACTGTATAAGAGCACTGAGGCTCAGGATGGTCCAAATTTAAGAGCAAGTTAAGAACACTCTCAGGCTTAAGTTCTATTTTGGATCTGTAAAAAAACCGTGTATCAACTAGAACAATGATTTTATGTATAAAAATAACAATTTAAGAACAATTTGAGATAAATTTGCCAAAAAGTTAAGAATACCTAACCTCTGCCAAAATGATCTGGTTCATATAATCAAAAAGTGTGTAATAAAATATTGAAATACTTGTTTGTCAGTTTGCTCGAAAATCTTCGAGGTGCAAGATGTATTTAGGCTGAAGTTTACATATGTTTAAGAACAGTCGATATCTCATACCATGTTAACCCATAGTTGTCATTGATGTCATAACCTTCGACTAAAGAAAACAAATTTTGTGTTAGTTTCAAGGTTTCCATCTCCAGAAACAACGAGGAGATATTTTTTTGTATGGAATAATCGTTTTGCAATATGTTTGTTAGTCAACACATATATCGAGAGATTTGTGTGACATATTTTGCTTTGAGGCTTTTGTCTATAATAAGAACTATGTCTTGTTCCAAAACAAGGATATTAGTAGCATCAGGTTTAAAATAAGCGTAGAATAAAAGGAGCTTATTAACAAACAGGGTGCTGTTTTTTGTGACCGTGTTTCAAACCAGACCTCTTCCGTCCCTAGAATATATTGTGTTTTTCTGGAACACAACCTTTAGATTTGTTTTGTACGCTGGATATAAGAAACTGGTTAGAAACAGGTAAAGTGGTAGACCAATTTTACTGGCTAAATTCAACGTCGTATAAATAATGCCAACAAGATTCATTCGAAAACACCTTCATTTTGAAAGACTTGAGATACTACTATAAACTGATTAATTTTCACGTTTCTCGACTCTTATTTGGCAAAATGTTAGAAATTTTGCTTAGCAACTCTTAGCTTCACAAGTCTTTAGTACAAGAACTGTGTGAATTTGGGAATAAAACGTACCAAACCTACAAAAGTAGAAAAATAATCGTGTCTGCCATATCGAGAGTCTCTCAACGTGGATTATTCTATTTCACATGTAATAATTGATTGAGTATAATAAAGTTATTGGATTGGATTGGATTGTCTAGGTCGCACCCTTTTTGGTTTTTAGCCTTTTATCATAGGACGAAACTTGCGCTTGTTTGTGTATTTCTTTTGTATTTCAGATCTGTTTTAAATTTCTCCGCGGAGGTGACAAAATTCCAATTTAATCCAATTGATATAATTTAGTATGTAGGAATACAAGTCGAGGGGTCCGCGGCAGCTCATTTCAGGACGGAAAATTTCTTTGTTTATTCGTTTCAGTGAGTAAAATGGTCAAAATTTGTTGTCAGGTGTCGCATGAAGTTTTTTTGTGTTTGTTTGTTTTTCAGTTGGTAAGAAATACCAAAAGAAACAGACCATATACTCTAAAAAATGATTAAGTATTTTCGGAATTTACATCTTCAAGTATCATGAACCTTTGTATTTAACCATTTTAAGGGGAAAAGCACTTCCAGCAGTAAGCTCTGCGCTGTAATTAAGTCGACTTTGATGAACTTCGGAGAAGCAGTTTAGTTGTAGACACATTTTTTCTAACTGTAGGCTAACTTTTAAACCCGTTATTAATTTGCAACTGCGTCCAGTACTTCGTAAGCAAAAATACTTGAAAGCCTCGTTGAAAGTGAAAATGCAAGCTTGTGTTTGTATTAACCGATAATAGCCGCAAATAAAGGAATAGGATGTTAAGCTTTAAAGAATTTTCAATTTTAGCTGATCGGCCTAACATGAAAAGCGCTTTTCAAAAAAGATGAAAGAACTCGGCGCCACAAAGTCTGTTTTCTTAAAATACATTTTGCTGTTAATTAAAAATAAAGACAATAGCAAGTTTGCAGAGAAAAGTACATTTACACTTGATTTCGGAGACGTTAAAGTCTTGCAATAGAATAGTGAAACTGGAAATCTAATAACTCATTTTGGGATCAGATTACTTGAACTGTTTTCCTTTAGTCAAAAAGCTGCTACGATTGTTTTATCATCAGATTTTAATCAGACGTTCCCAAAGTCAGTAGCTGTGTAAACACTTTTAGTGTTCGCGAAGTTAAAGGAAACTTTCCATTATAAATCAAACAAAATATTTTATTGAAAAAAAAAGTGACTAACATTTCCATTTATTTTTGAGTTTTCCATTTTAAAGAAACCTAACAATATATGTATCTTGAAACTACAATCATGCAAGAAGTACATTGAGGTTTTAGTACACTTTGGAGTGGGCCAAACATCACAATTTTAATTTCAGCTCATATAGCGGTAGCCTTTAGAAAATATCAACCTGTTGTTGAGATATTGCGAACAAAAGATTTCACCAGAAGTAAATTTACACTCGTCTGCTCTTTCTTCGAAGTCAGTTTCTCGGGGAAAAAAATTCGCACGAGTTTGGACAAACAGGGAACCGTCATGCTAATTTGAACGTTTAAGTCAGTTACTGGCATGTTACAGTTTTTTCATCTTGTAGAAAATATCCAGAAAGAGCGAGTTTTAGGGCGATTTCTGGTTACTTATTACTCTCTTTGGCATGAAACGAAGGTTGCGTTAGTAAAACGTTCATTTCTGTCATCATCGTTCATTTTTGTACCATCTCCTATGGAATATGCGCAATATAAATATTAAATATTATTGTCAAGAAAACTAAGCACTTAATTAAAAGCTGCTTTTCGTGTTTAGTGTTCCACCTTTTGCATTGTCATCTATATATTTTTGTCACTATATGTATAAAATTATTTTCTTTTGTGTGCGATGGAATCTATTCAAAAATTGTACTACATATCGCATCTCATAAAAATATTCTACTAAGACATACATATATGTAGACAAAAAAGCTGTCATTATGATAAAAGTTATTCGCCGCTATCAAACGGATGTTTAGTAATGTTACGTAGCAGAATCACCTATATCAAAAAGTAATAAATTGACGGCATGACATTTGTACTGTCTTTCATATATTTAAACAAAATTGTACAAGTCGCAGAACAGGTACACTGCTTTTAAGGGAAAGCGACTGAAACGGTGTTTTGTTTCTTGAGGGGAGATTCTTTGTCGTGCACCGAGAACAGTAAACGATGGCCGCAAGTTTCGTAACAATTGGAAACAACACAGGAAGCGAAATTGATTCGTTGCTGAACCAGCCCGGAGTCGATTATATTTTGCTGGCATGGATAACAGGATTTGTATTTTTTGTTATGGAGGCCTTCATTGTCATCGGGAACGGAATTGTTATTGCTGCCATTCTACTCGATCCTTTGAAGACCATTCGTCGATGCCCATCAAACCATATTGTGTTGAGCTTGGCTATCGCAGACTTTCTAGTAGGAGCATTAATCTGTTTTTCTGGCGGATGGTGGCACATCAGTGTTGCTGCATATCAAGAAGACGTATCTGATGCAATTGAGTTCAAATCTGTAATCGGAGCAATCCACGTGGTGCTGTTATCTGCCACAAACTTGCTGGCTCTGAGTATAGACAGATTGATTGCCATCAAAACTCCGCTCCAGTACTCGTACAAAGTGACAAAGTGAAATGTGAGAATCGTTATTGTCTGTACGTGGGGTTATTTTACATCCCTCGGATCACTTACCTTCCTTTGGCATTTCGGCGAAAAACATTTCAAAGAAACTGAATTCATTTTTAACTGGCACGGTACTTTCGCCTTTCTAGCACTGGGTATCATCTGTGGGTTGGTCATCCATTTCCTACATAAGCAAACCACTACTATGAAAAATCGGACTGATTCTTCCATCGTGCTGAGAAATGTAGTAGAAAGAGAGAAGAAAGTCACAAGAGGAGTTGTAGTTCTCACTTTAGTATTCATTGCATGCTTTGTTCCATATTTCATTTGCCAGTTGCTAGAATACGTTTGCTCCATTTGTTGGGAAAATTTCACTACTTTCCTTGCAATATTTAAATTGATTTCAGTAATGTTGATATGTTTCAATTCCTTGGTTAATCCATATCTTTATGCTGTGCGTCTGCCCAAATACACAGAGACTTTTAAATATTTTGGCAGAAAGATCTTCATCTGCCGCAAAGCAAGATTTGCTTTGCGGAATCCGTAGAGACATGACATATATCTCACGAGCAAACATGAAAATTTTAGTTTTACAGATAAATTTCCTTGATAATTTCAGTGCGGCATAAAATAATAGTAACACAATTCACTTAAAAACGCACTTATTTTGAAAGATAGAGTAGCCGCGTTGGATATATTTATAGTTTTAGAATTTCAAGGTTTTAGTGAAAGAGTTGTGTGGATTGGGACTTATTCTTTTTTCAAATATTAATTTATTTCCCTTTGTATGTTGCACTTTTTATATGTTTAATTTTGGCTTTCTTCTACCGCTTGGTCGTAGGTCCGAAACTGGCACATTGTTTGCTTGTGTTTTTTTTACACTAATAAATTATTGAATTCGAATGGTGTTTCTCTCTGAATGTTGCCCTATTTCTTTTTTAAGTTTTTTTTGCAGTATTGGCAATGGACCAGAACAGGCTATTTTGCCTTTTTCTCTTGCATTTCTTCTCTGGTTTAATGTCCAGGACCTGGTTGTTAATTAGAAGGTGAGTTAAATTTAAGCCTGGGTTTGATACTGAAAAAGGTTGTCTATAATATGTTTCTGGCAGCTTCTAATAATTCGTCAGCTGTATAAACACAGCCCAACTGCAGACTTTATTATTAAACCCAAGTTAATAAGTTTTACTGGTAACTGCGAACAGTGTTTACAAACAACAAAGTTATTTTAAAACAAGAAATACAAACTTGTGTTCTATTAAAACAATCACTAATAAACAGTCCTGAATAGCGTAAAGCTTCAAAGTCTATAATTTTGGCTGTGCAGTAACATCAAACTAGCTTTAAAATAAGAAAACGCGCTGCTTCATATTGCGTGCTTTATTAAACTTGGTACATTTTTTGGTAATTCAAAATAGAGACAATAGCAATCTCTATTCTAGAGAAATGTAAATTACGTTTATTTGGGAGGAGCATAGAATACTGCATATTGAATTCGGTTATCACAGTCCTATTATTAATTTTGGATTATTTGACTTTCTTGCCTTGGAGTTGTTGTTAGTGCACAAAAACCTGCGATTGTTCTATTGGCAGATATTATTGGGAACTTCCTGAAGTCAATTGTTATGTAAACACTTTAGCTGTATTATCTACGATGTTGAAGGAATTGTCCATTATACCATCATATAATAAAAACATTTTGCACAAGAAATACTTCTGATGAAAGTGACTAATATTTACATTTATTTTGAAGTCATATATATATATATTTTAAAGAAACTGAACAATATATAAATGTATCTTGAAATTGCAGTCATCCAAAAGCATTAAAGTGCTCGAAAAAAAACCCTAGTAAGCTCGCTATTCTTTGACTGTATTTCAAGGCTAGAATTTGATTTCTTTTGTTTTCGTTATTTTCTACCACGGCACAATTTCTTTTACCTTGTTGCTTAACTGGTTTTGTTATCAAGCTATTAAATAGATTTTCCATGCAAAGAGTGGAAATGCGTATCCAAGAGTTATGATAGTATATAAAAAGGAGATTTATGAACAACAGCTTGAGCAACAGATTGAACAAAATGTAATTGTAATAATTACGTAACACGATTCCACACGGAGAGAAACAGACATACTCAAGGTAATTCAAATTCTACTTGTTTAGAGCAATGCTGCTGCTTTCTCTATAAGATCGAGAAACACCGCTTTATTGATGTTGATATGCTTCATTTTATAGATTAATTTTGATTTTATGCTTTTCATTCACTAACGTTTTTGGAAGCTTCAAAGGCTTATGAAAGAATCATATTTATGTAAACTTCCTGTGTTATTCTTCAAATCCAATATCACATCATCGTAACAAAGATTATTCGATGTTGTCAAACCTATGTTTATACTCCATTGCCACGAAATATTATTAAAAAAGTGACAACAATTCGCCTATAATTCAGTATTGTTTTTTTCCCTCAGTGGCATATATTTAAACCGGAGAAGATGTCAGAACTTCAAACATCAAGACACAGAACCGATGTAACAACTTATTGAAAGCAAAAAAACAGTTTGGTCTTCTGTGTACAGGACTTTTTCTTCTTGGAACATAATAAAAATGTGCAGAAAAATCTCGGCAGCTGTAAATATCACAAGAGACAATGATTCTTTATTTGATTTTTTGCTAAATTTACCTGGTTTCGATTGGGTGGTACTGGAATGGATAACAGGAATCACAACGATATTTATGGGGATCTTAATTCTAACTGGGAACGGACTTGTTATCGCTGCCATTCTCATCGATCCATTGAAGAACATTGCCCGACGTCCTTCAAACCATCTTGTATTGAGCTTGGCGGTGGCGGATTTTCTAGTCGGAGCTGTAATATGTTTTCTCAGTGGATGGTGGCATATCGTTGCTGCAGCCTATAAAGAAGATCTATTTGGTGCGGCTAGGAATGAATCTGGAGTTGGAGATTTTGATCTGGTGGCGATTTCTGCCACAAACTTGTTTGCCCTGAGTATAGACAGATTGATTGATTGCCATCAAAACTCCGCTCCAGTACTCGTACAAAGTGACAAAGCGAAATGTGAGAATTGTTATTGTCGGTACGTGGGGTTACTTTACAGCTCTCTCCTCACTTCCGCACCTTCTTCATCATTTCGGCGAAAAACGTGGCTACGCAGAATTCATTTTCAACTGTCACTGTGCTGTCGCTTTCCTAGCACTGGTTATCATCTGTGGACTTGTCATCCACTTCCTACATAAGCAAACCACAGCTATGAAAAAGCGATCTGACTCTTCTCTTGCATTAAGAAATGTAGTTGAAAGAGAGAAGAAAGTCGCAAGAGGAGTTATTCTTCTTACTTTAGTGTTCATTGCTTGCTTTGTTCCATTTTTCATTTGCCAATTGCTAGAATATTTTTGTTGGAACGTTAACAGTACAGTTGTTTTCCTTGCAGTATTAAGAAACACTTCACTGATGTTGGTGTTTTTTAATTCATTAGTCAATCCATACCTTGATGCTCTGCGTCTGCCGAAATACTCAGAAACTTTTAAATACTTTGGCAAGAAACTCTTCATCTGTCGCAAACGACGAACATTAAATGCATCATCTGCGAAGCTGTCACAAAGGGAAATACATCAGATATCACTTGTGCAAATATCAAGATTATAGTTGTTAGTTAATCTACGAAGTGTGTTTGATCGAAAACGTTTGGAATATAATTGAACAAAGTTTACATATCTTGAAGGACATTTTGAGTCATCTTGCACATTCTTTTCGTTTTAAAAAAACGTCGAGATTTGAGACTCGCGCTGAATGCACTTAATTTTTCAAGACTTCGGCCTGAAATATTTGAGACGTCAAAGGGCTAAATAGCTCTATTTTGGAACTGAATTAATAATAATAATAATAATAACAATAATAATTCGAGAAAATTCGAAAGAGTTATGCCCCAAACTCGTGAATAATTTTCTTCAGTTTCCTGATGATCTTAGAAGTGTAACTCTGTCAAACTCTTTCGAACTTGTATAAGGCTCTTCCTCAACACATAGTTGTAAAGTAAAGAATATTTCAAATATTTAGGTATATTGATCGATAGTCATCTCTCCTGGAAACATCAAATTGGTTACATTAGCACAAAAATAAGCAAATCAGTTGGACTTTTTGCCAAACTAAGACATTTTGTCCCCCAGACTACTTTAATTACTTTATATTGGTCGCTAATCTATCCTTACTTGAATTATGGTATCTGTGCTTGGGGCCAAGCCTCAATATCTTTACTTAACAAACTTTTGGTTTTGCAAAAACGTGCACTTAGATTTATCTTTTTTGCCAAACGAAGAGAAAGTGCCATCCCACTATTTGTGAAATCAAACATTCCTCCATTAAATATTATGTACTGCCAATCAGTTGCTAACCTTGTTCACGATGTTGTCAATAGAAAATGTCCAAATAATCTATGAAAATTGTTTGTATCAGTTAGAGATACTCATTCATATAATACTCGTTCTTCGGCTGCTCATAAATTATACACTCAGTCAGCACGACTGAACATTCAACTTAACT
>JAOEHT020048659.1:0-14009 GCA_025448195.2 Parazoanthus atlanticus | reverse complement strand
CGGAGTGCAAACACATGCCGTACACGTGCGTGACTAAAACTACATCATCATCCATGTCCCTTTCCCCTCAGTAGAGAGTCGGGTTGTTCTCCTTAGGCCAATTCTCTTGCTGCTGCTGTTGTTGGGATTTTGTGCCGTCCGTTGAATTCGCTCTCTTGCGCTTAGGAATAGCGCAATGTCTTCCGCAAATTCGAGATCTTCTAACTTGGACCACAGTTTCCACCTGATACCCGTGTCATTGCCATGATATAATCTATTACTAATAGGAATAAAAAGCCCGACATGTTGTATCCCTGTTTCACACCTGACTTTACGTTAAACTAACCACAGCACACTGGTTGTTGTTTTAAATAGCCTCAACCATCCTTACTAGCTTGAGAGGGATACCATAGCACTCCATGATCTTCCAGAGTGTTTCCCTGCGAACACTGTCAAAGACTTTCTTGTAAATTACAAAACATACCTACATGCTGGAACCAAAACTACACGTAAGCTATATTCGCACGGGAGAAATTTTGCAATGTTTTGCTTCAAAAATTTTGAGAAAAGTGATGTTAAAATGATTTTAATGCAAAATTTTAACTCTAGAACCAACCTGAGCTTTCCGTTAAAACTAAATTGGCTACGGACATTAATTAGCTACAGTAGTCAAAGCTGGTATAGAGTCCTGGATGTGTGCACAGAGGGTGATTCATGACATCGCCATTGGCTTGTCGATCGAGTAAGTGCTTGACAAGGACACTTGACAAGGAAAAGACTTAATATACATTTCTCCTTGGATATGAGCAACTTAAAATTGTCATATGAAAACTTTTCACTGAAACTTGCTTGTGCGTACATTCGACAAGGTTAAGGACCCTTGTCCGGGTTGACAAACAAAAAACTAACCACAGCTCCCATCTCCCATCAGATACGAACAAATTAAAAGTCTTAAAATTGTCAAATGAGACTTGCTCGTGTGTAGGTTCGACAAGGACATTTGACAAGGAAACCTAACTTGCCATATCTCCTCTGAGATACGAGGAAATTAAAATCGCAATATAAAACTAGTCAGGGATAAATCTGTTCTTGTGTAACCAGTCCAGTCTTGAAAAGCCCTTAGGGTTTTCTCGGAACTTCATGAACCCACATATAATTATGTCTATTTTGTATTTCTTCTTTTGTGTAAAGTTTTAAAGGTTGTGTGAGAAAGACAAACCTTTTCAACAGCATCAGATTACTATTCATTTTACAAAAGGAATACTTAGACTAGTATACTCATATGTATTCTTATTAAGCAAATCTCAAGAATACAAACTCAACTTGAAATTGGATACTGATGTTGCTAAAATAAAAGACAAATCAATATTAAAGAAAAACTCCCCAAAATCACACAAGTCATTTTGCTCGAGTCAACGAAAAAATTAAAAGAGTTGATAAGAACAATTAAGAAAACAGTTACAAAGTGCGTTCGGTGCTGTTTCGCAGGAAAGCTTGGGAAAATGACTTCTTGACATACGTATATAACCGTAAAAGCTATACCTTTCCCTACTATGTCTATGTCTAGTGTGAACGCAGTCGGTTCTTGTTTGTTGGATCAGTCTGTCGCCACAATTTTCCCTTTCCTAACGGTCGATGCCATTTGTAACAGTCGATGCCACTTCAAACAACAATCTATTGTCGTTTTCATGCAGACGACAAAGTCTTGGTCGCGGAAATACAACTATAATACTAATCCTCACCCTAACCCTAATCCAAACCAAAATTAACTCTAAAAGAAGAAACTAAATAGGAAAAAAAACAAAAGCCAAGCAAAACATCAGCATTCCAGTCCTATACACTACCACTACGCCAGCAACTCGATTCATTGCCGTTCATATGCTCATATTTTTTTACTGTGTATCTATATTACAAATGGCATCGACTGTTGTTGGAAATGGCATCGCCACTGTTATAAATGCCATCGACCGTTTACGAAAGCGAAATTGGCACTCAGTTCATTTACATGTAAGAAAATCGCATTTATAATTATGTGCAAAGAGTAGATATCCCAAAGATTACTACGGAAAAAGCTAGACCTAACGTTTTGGTCAATTTAGAACCTTCGAGGAAACTGCTTTATAGTTTATCGAATTTAGTTGAAGCCGCTTTAAACTTGACTGTGAATTCACGTTAAAAACGAAATAGCTGCCTATTTTTAGGCACTGAAATACTTCATCCTTCATTCAACAGACTTTAGAAGATATTAACGGCTATTATTAAATTCTATTGAATTATGTTGCCTCATTTTAAACACTCAATTCGTTTCCTACTTTGGAGGAATTGAATGCTGCTAAAAGCAGAAAACAAAACAAAAAAGCTAGCAAATGGTTGGGAAAAGAAAGACCTTTATCCTGGCAAATTAGTTACAACAAAAACACAAGCATTAAAACAAAATCTCAAAAATGAAAATATCAGCAAAACTGTATCACAAAACGTTTTCAAAACACTGCATGCAGGTGACTTCAATTGTAATGAGAAGCTTGTTGTGTTTGTAATTTTAATTAAAATTTATCTTAAAAGATCTCCCGTTTTTACCAAACGGATTGAAATTAAAATTTATAAAAAGAAATTGAAATCTTCAGCTCCTTTTTGTTTGGTTGTCAATTGAGTGACGCATAGTTCTATTTTTGTCAGATATAAACACGCCTCCTACAACAAACATAATTAAAACGCTGCAAGTACAGTTGAAACGGAACGCAACCAGACATCTTTTAGGCTAACAATAGCATATTGGAGGTACCCCTTGCATTTTGTCTCTTAGTAAAAAACAAAACAGCGGATCTGCACAAGCTTAAGGTAGGTGAACAGGCCATTTTACTCGCAAGCGGAAGGAGTGAGCGTTTAGTTCTCCAAAAAATGTAAATTGAAACAGAACTGATATTTGAAGCAAAACGGTCGGCAATATTAACCGCTACATTAGAAAAAAAAGGCCCGTCTAAACGCAATGTACCTTAAAGTTAAGCAGAAGTTTGTGGTATGTTTATATATAATTGTATGCACTTGCATGTATATGTTTATACATTTTTAAGAGCACAGTAACTTGTCGTACATAATTTTTTGTCGATTTTAATTATCGATTTGTGTCTCTCGCCGTAATGACTAAACTTTAAAGTCTTAAAGCAGCCAGTTTGTGCTTAGAAGAGAAACGCAGTTATAAAAATACCTTTTCATGACTTCCAAAGAGGAGACTGGTTTTATTGACTCAGTAAAGTGACTTATTTACGTATTGAGGACAAAAAGATGGAGAAATATTTGTAGTTGTGTTGCACCACAAAGCACAACACCATATCAGTTTTATGCTATATGTTGCAAGCTTAAGGCACTTAAAATAAGCACTTGCGAATTTTGTGCAAATTTTGTCGCAGTTTTTATTGCAATATTTGTCGCGCTCAAGTTGCATTTTCGTGCAAATTCTCGCCGCGATATCATAATTCTTGGTACTTTTTCTGGAAAATTGCCGCAAATTTGCATCAAGTTTAAACCCCTGCGATATCGCGGCGAGAATTTGTAGCAGTAATCATACTATTTCGAGTTCAGTTTGGAATTAATTTGCACGAGAGTGTTTTTCAAATGTTTGCGCGCGCCCACGTCAACGGTTTCCTTTCTTTGCTGTTTTACCAGAGAGAGGAGCGGAGATTTTGTTTATGTGTAGAGGTTTTTGTACTGTTTGAACAAAATATTATGAGTTTTAAGCAGAATTTGTTAGAGTCCGTCTACTGTATCTTCACTTTGGGTTGGACTTTTGAAGTTTTTGTTTCATATGCTGCATGTTTATCATTTCGAGAATTGTTCTCAAGATTGTGTTTGAATTTTCCTCCACTGTTGTCATTGAATCTCCCGTATTTTGATTGTTTTTTTGACTTTCTCTTGTGTTCTCATCCAATCAGATTTGAGAAATCGAGTTTGTAATTGCACAGAATTACACATTTTGCACAGAATTACACATTTTTGCACAGAATTACAAAATAATTGCACTGCTCTTAACCAATAGGCATCCACTAATTTTTTCATGTATATGATTAGTATTGCAATCGCATGGGGCTCGTGAATTAACGATTAATTTCACGCGTTTTTAAAGTTTGTTCGGAAACTTTGAAAACACAAATGAAATTAATCTTTAATTTCACGAGCCCCATGTGATTATTCGTTTATGGCGAAGAGGGCAAACTTTCTTAAAATATCAATTCCATTCTTGATGCGCACGCTTATCTCGCCGGAAACCCTTGAAGTGCTACAAAATGCATGTACGCATAGGGTTGCTACGCAATCAACAGACCAATCAACAAGTAATTCTGCCCTGAACTAAGAAAAAGTGCCCCTGTTATTAACCAGTTAGCGCAAAGTGATTTTGCCCTCTTCGTTATAACAAAAGTAAAGCTCATTTGTTGTCGATAACTAGATTTCTGAGAGTTTGTAATCGATGAATTGGGACACACACGGGGTATTTAGTTATCGAATTAATACTTTTTGTTATCGATCGATAACTAGTTCCCTCGTCTACGGAGGCAGGGTGAGTCACGAATAGTTTCGAAACAAGATGTCAACAAGCAGACTTCTTAGGTTCTATCGTTCTCTTTATTTGTCTCTTACAAATAATTTATAAAATTTCTCTACGTTAAATATCGACTGTAATTACAGAGTTGTACGAAGTAGAGTGGGCTTTGTTTTCTTGTTGATTTTCCTGAAAAAAAAGAGAAGAAAAGATAAAGAGAGGAGATTAAACCAGGAATGTGCAGCCGGGAACAACTGAGGCTTCGTTGTGTTTTTTTATTTATTTAGCTTTTTCACTGAAGGGAGAGGGACACTGCTACAGGTTTCCCCAATTACAGCAAGCCCTTTGGTAGGGGAGGAGGTGACAGTCCACAACACCGGCACTAGCCTACTCCAATCGACAAGTGTGTGGGTTCTTTTAAGTCCCCCGATAGAACGTCGACAGACTAGACCAACGGCTTAACGTCCCAATACACGGACGGATATATATATATTTCAATACTTACCGTTAATGGTGTACCATTTGTTGTAGTAGTTAATCCAGTTATGCGGGTTGACAAATCTGTAGTGTCGATCGGATCCAGATGGTTTTAACGAAATCTGTTGAGAGAAATCACATGTAGATTTAAAAAAATATATATCGGTAGAATAAAGTCTTCTAGCTTATTCTAAATTTCATTTTTTTATAGCTTTTTTTAAGCTAAAGACTTTAAGGAGAGAGCCCATACCCCCTTAGCTTAGACGTTTAAGGATTAATTGGGAGCTAACTAGAGCGTTTACATTGACTATGTGACGTAACATGTTACGCTGATTGTGTGACAAAGACGTTTACAGAGATTGTGTGATATAATACGTTACATTGTTTGTGTGGCATAATACGTTACACAGATTGTGTAGCATCCTTACCGAAGCAGAGATTCCAGCCTTCCCAGTTGCACTGGGTGAGTAACATAGTGCGTTACAGTGATTGTGTCCCACATTACACTGAGTGTGTGACATAGTATATGAAAGTGATTGTGTGACAGCCTTACCGAAGCAAGATTCCAGCCCTCCCAATGGGTATAAACCTTTATGAGCTTGATGTAGATTTGTGTTGGCTCTCCGATGTCCTCGTCGATATTGACTATGAAATCATCCGTCCTTGAAAACAAATTATATGCTTGAGCACGAACGAATTACTGACTGGTGCGTGGCAAACCTTTATTCCTTTAAAAAAGATCTGCCAGGTATTTCAGAGAGCAAAATAAATTGACTTGAATGGCTGTGTTAACTGCAACATTAATTGTAAAGGTAGATTTTGATGTCATGTGCTACGTTAACCGTTGTGGTTGTTGTTATGGTTATGTTTATGGTTAGGATTATGGTTGGGGACAATGGTTATAATGGCTTTGGTTATGGCTATGGCTATGGTAATTATGGTTAAAGTTGTAGCTATGGTTGGGATTATGGCTCTGTTTATGTTTATGGTTATTGCTATGGTAACGGTTTTAAGTGTGTAGTTGTTGATGTGGTTATAGTTGTAGTTGTGATTAGGGCTAAAGAGTAATAGAAGAAGTTGCTCTTTGGTTTCAAGAAATATACCAATACTTACTGGCGGGCCCCACTCGAGCAGGTTACGAATATACCAATACTTACTGGCCCCACTCGTGCAGGTTAGGAATATACCATTTACTTACTGGCCCCACTCGAACAGGTCAGGAATATACCAATACTTACTGGCCCCACCCGAACAGGTCAGGAATATACCAATACTTACTAGCCCCACTCGAGCAGGTTACGAATATACCAATACTTACTGGCCCCACTCGTGCAGGTTAGGAATATGCCAATACTTACTGGCCCCACTCGAACAGGTTAGGAATATACCAATACTTACTGGCCCCACTCGAACAGGTTAGGAATATACCAATACTTACTGGCCCCACTCGAACAGGTCAGGAATATACCAATACTTACTGGCCCCACTCGAACAGGTCAGGAATGTACCAATACTTACTGGCCCCACTCGAACAGGTCCCTCTTCCCGTCACCCTTCAGTTCATGCTGGGCGCTCACTCCCTTGGTACCGTAAACCTTAATGTAGACTCGTCCGTTGGTTCCGGCGTAGGTCAGTTTACCCGTGACCGTGCGGACATTGTATTCTTAAAGTAAACAAACGCAACGGCTTGTAATGAAATATACAATAACAAAAAATATAAAGTGTTTTGTAAGTATTTGAAAAAAGTATCACAGTCAACGAAATTCGTAGCAGCTGACCGTAGAATTCATGCATGTAGATTATAAAATGACAGATGAAATGTTCTAAAACTTTGATTAAAAACTGCAATCGTCTGCTAAAATTCCGAGGGGCGATGAAAGGGATCAGGAGGGGGCTCATCGGGTACGAAGGAACCCCTTTTTCAATCCCAGGAAACGTTTATGATTTGCAGCAATTTTTAATTATCATTTTTATATACATGTATCCGAAGAGCTATTTAGATAATTATTTGAATCTACGTCACGATAATTTACTTAAAAATAACTTTTGCCGGAAAGTTCCACCAAAAACAGATGGTGCAAAAACATTGCTCAAAATGCGGAAAAAGGTAACTAATATCTTGTCCACCCTCGAGAACCTGTTAAAGTAAGTTTAGAAGATTTGGGTCAAAACGTCGACACAATCTTGAAATCTACAACAAGATCTTCTCACATGAACACCGGTAACTGTCAGGTTTCTCTTCTTTTGCTTCAAATTTTGTAATTTATTTTGGATTTTCGTTATACAGTTAGTTTTCCCAGCTGTCGTCTGTATGGGATACTATTATATTCCACCCTTGTTATCCACAAGTTGTGTTGGCTAACTAGTATTACTATTGTTTTTGAAAAATGCAGCAAAAACATGAACTAAAATAATTGCATCTATTGGAATTTTATTTCATATCTTGAATATGTCTATAAATTGCATTTGCACCATCGGTTTGGAACCTTGAAACTCATCTAAGTTACCGTAAAATTCCGAAAAAACCCAAGGGCTTATATTTGGTGGAAAGGTTTTCTTGTCCGAATTTCTTGGGGGCCAAACGATTTGGGGGTCCACATGCACATATACGCTTTTTCTTAATAAGAACCAAACAATTTTGGCCGAGGTTCTTTGTTCTTATTTTTTTTGGCAATTTCAGCCTCAAATTGTTCTTAAATTGTTGTTATTTGTATACATAAAATAAGTGTTCTAGTTGAAAAATTTGGGTTTTTTTTTATAGATCTGAAACAAAGCTTGAGCATGTAATTGTTCTTAGCTGGTTCTTAAATTTGATCAAATCCGAGCCTCCGTGTTCTTATAAAGCTTGTTCTTATGTAGAAAAGCGTGTATACGTTTTCCTGTTCCCATATCAAACTTTGCTCCATTGTTATGTTATATTCAGCAAATACAAAGGGCCGAGTTCGGCCTTTGTTTAGGTGTTAGTAACTGCCACATGCTTAATCGGTCGGCTCCGCTCTGTTTCTAGTCCGACTTCAACACGATCCACAGTCGGCAAACTTCGGAGAGCTTCGTGAAGCGCAATTTACACTCTCCCCTCCCCGGTTTGTATCAATTCGTATGACAACAATATTATTTGTAAGGGAGGGACAGGATATTAGTGCTAGCGACCACGGTCTTTGATCACTGTCAAGATCGGCAGGCTGCTTTAGATATGTTATCAAGAGACTTGATTTGTGAAAGCTCTGGAAGTATGACTTATCTGATTCATAAAAAGGTCCATCAAAACTTTTTCTATTTTCACGGGACTGCGCAGTATTTGTGCCCTCACGCAAGCGGTTCCTCGTGAGAGTCGTCCGTGCTATCGTGGAGATAAGATGGTGGCCGATGTTTTGAAAATGAACCAGCAAAGCGCGTTTTCTGGTCTTTATGGGATTTTAAAGCATCAAAGTAATCTCCATTATTGCACGAGTATATTAAGTGATATCCCAAAGAGGAGTCTTTTCACAGCTGCTCGCGCGTTCAGAACAATAAATTATTTATTGTTACAAAGTATTCGTGTGTCTTAATTTCTTCTTACTCAGCTTGAACGCCAACAACAAAAATACATGTTTTGTAAAGAAACCAATCTTTCCTGTAAACTGAAAGTCTTTCATGTGTTTTTATATAAAAGAACTACAATGGGACCAGAAATTTCCGAGGACAATCAACATCTACCGCACCGCTGTTTACGCATATCTATTTAATATTAGTATTCTTTCTAAATACGAACGATGCTTTTAATGAATGATACCGACCTCAAGTTCTGTGGCATTAATTATAAACCTGAGTACAATTGATTTTATTGCTAGCACGGTCAAACGATTTGGCTCTTGGCAGCTGGAATTTGGAGAATGCGAAGCAAACAATTAGCGGCGCGAGTCAAACACACTTCATGCGCCTATTGTTTGTGATCGTGTAAAACCTCGCAGCATAATTGAGCGTAGTTTCTTTGAAATGTGATTTTAGAAACACTCATTCTCATGTTTGAACTTTATTACGGGGTCTAATATTAATAGATATTTGCTAATTGGCGGGGGCGGAGTTAAAGTTTTTGCCATCGCATCCCATGCACATAATATATCCACTCTCGCACATGCAAGGTCAGAATTCACAAGAATAGCCCTTTTGTCAAATTAGTTTCTAGGTCAAGCGATTTCAGATTTTAACGAGATTTTGAAGCTTTTTGGTTTTGTTTTGATGAAAGGGAGGATCCAAACAACAAGATATAATAATTCTTTAATTTGTTGTTTGAAGTCTGAAAGTTTTCAGAACAAAGGACGCGTGCTTTTGTCATTGATCCATTGTAAATTACAAGAGCAATACACAAGTTTCACTTCAAATTATGTCAGATTGAAATATCTGCTTTCATTATTCTTTACTAAACTCCAACAGAATAAGCGAAAATGGTCGAGACAACAGTTGATTCGCTCAAAAGTTTTCCTTTTGAGTTTTGTATTTATTGAAGCTTGCAGTAGCAAATGCTCCCTAAAAAACTTTCACGGCTAAAAGTTCAGTATGTTTCTGTGGCATCTTAAAAGTATTAACTGATTATTACAATCAAAGCAAACTAAAAAGGCTAATCTATTAAAGCGTTTCTATAATAACTATTTAGTATTATTCTAGCACTATTCATAAGGCTAATTAGTGCTGAGCCCTGGTGTGAGTAGCCTCTTTTGTGTTTTAATAGGACAAAGAGCTTTGTGATACCTCGCCGGCGAGTGATTTAGTTAAGCCTGATTTAGTTGAGCCTTTTATTTTAAATAACAATGCGAGGTTTTCGTATATAGCTGTGGCGCAGTACTCTGCTGCCATTTGCAAGCACTGTTAGTTGCGAACACATGACAATGACTTTCTATCAAGTTTCCAAAGTTCTGGATCGTCGAACCGATCTTCAGGGTCGCGTTCAGTTCTTGGTGCGGTGGAAAGGCTACGGAAAAAACTACGATTCTTGGGTCGACGAGGGCGATGCCAATGAAACCTTGAAAGAAGCATTCCGTAGAAAAGCCCAGGGGGTTCCTGGGTTTGCGCAGATGTTAACTATCCTCATCTCGGAGAAATTGAACAACAGGTTCCTGCCCACCAACGGCTCCTTCCAGCGCAGGGTAACCGTACGAATGCCAATGGAGCGAGAATCCTTTGTTGATCTGTTTGGTTCCTTGCCATCCGCGCCCGGGAATATGGAAACGATCAGGTCCATACGGTTCACTGTCCCTGGATCAGAGTTGAACGCAGTTTTGCCAGAAGGGTGGTCGTCCAATACGTTCCGGACATCAACAAAGTGCCGAGTTCAGCTGGACAAGCCTGTCCAACTCACTCTCGCCGAAGGCAAGAAGGTTTTCTTTGACCACTCTTCGTGCCCACGCTGCAGAGGGGAAACAACATCCACAAAGTGTGAGCCAGCCAAACGTCAGATCATAACTTCAGCTTCGTTTCTCAAGTTGGCGTTCTACAGAGAGAGGACCAAAGAGCCGCCAAAACCGAGAGCGAGACCAGATATGAGCTGGGCGCGGTGTCGGAGATCATTTGCCACGAAGAAGTAGAGGCATTATCACAACACTCCTAAAAAAAGGCTCCTTTAGGAGCCACCAAATACCGCAAAAGAAAATGACAAAATACTCGAGTTTTTATTTCTAATAAAACGCTTTCGTTCTAATAAACCAAGATCTTTGACAAAAAAATACGATTTTGTTTCACCGGCACACCCGGGAGTGCTAGCGTAGTTTTACACAAACTCTATAACTGTTTTTCACGATCGACATATAAAAATGGTGAAACACTTTCATAATCCCAACTTAATTAAAAAGAAAAACAAATCTGTTTTTGTCTCTCCAGCACCCAAGCAAGGCAAAATCATAATCAGATCAATACCGGGTTATTTTTACTTTATTATAAATACGCAGCTGTTTATTATTATAAATAAATAT
Organism: Parazoanthus atlanticus; assembly: GCA_025448195.2. Taxonomy (NCBI): domain Eukaryota; kingdom Metazoa; phylum Cnidaria; class Anthozoa; order Zoantharia; family Parazoanthidae; genus Parazoanthus; species Parazoanthus atlanticus. The sequence goes on along the minus strand of JAOEHT020048659.1, from coordinate 3,074 downwards.
TTGTAGTTTGCCCATAGACAAGAATCAACTAATTATTACTTGCCTTTTACGCATCAGTTCCCAGAACAGGTTTAGGCAAGGAACCCTTTCCAAGTCGATAACTTTCGCAGATGAGCTTGCTTCAAATCCACTTTCTCTCATCCCCATGCATTAGTTAATTAAGCAAATAAATACACGCTCTTTTATAAGAATAAACTTCATAAGTACGCCTGAATTAAATTTATCTCGAAAATTAAGAACACATTTGATTCAAATAGGCAATAATATTACAGTCATTTTCCCTCTAACTTAGAGGCTATTGAACAAAGTATATGTTATTTGATTTGAATGTTTATAGCTTTTGGATCCTTTTTGGGCTTATTGCGGCAGTTTTACTGGTATTCTTGGAAATAATAACAATTTAAGAACTGAATTAAAGTTAAAGTTACCATAACTTTAAATGATCTACAATTGAATAAGCCGAAACGCAAAAGAAAAAAACGCAAGCACGGATGCGAAATCAAACGTTTTTGCATACAGCCAATAAAATCCTAATTAAATTAAAAGGCACCTAAAGCAAATAAACACAAGAAATATAAGCATTTTGGAATTAAACAAAAGCACAGCAAGCAAAATAGTAAAGTACGCTACAATGTGGCAAGGATTTCGCGAAAGTAATCTGACCACAGAATTGCATTGAATATCTCGTAGACTAAGAATGTTGCTCGTAATCTGCTTGAAATTTAGCACTATTTACACACATATAACCTGGCACGGAATTTCAATGATGATTTCTCCAAAACGGCGCAGTTATTCGTAAAGTCAAGGTTTGTTACACGTGTGAGTATAGCGTTGAGTATGGCGTTGTAGACAAATAATTTGAGTCCGTTCTCAAAGTAGTTAGAGGTTCAAAACCAACAACTATATAAATAAGCTATGAATCTGATGGGAGAGGAGAATATTTAAACTTCTTCCTCTACCATAGATTCGTAGCCGCGGTCCGGATCTACCCTCGGAGCGAGATCATTCGCCGGCTGCATTTGCAGCTGAAACGAGTGCCAGCTTCTTACAAAGCGTAACAACGCCTTTTCTCGCAGCAGCTCCAAATGCAGCCCTCGAATGATCCGATCCTTGCCAGTGATGCGACTCCACAAAAAATAAATAAATGTTAGAAAAGCAAACCAAGAACACAACAGAAAAGCAAGCAAAATAAAAAAGGGGATAAACACTGGTGGTTGCGATGTGGCCATGGAGTCGGTCGTCTGTAACTGGATGAGAAATAAAGTTTAAATACAGAACAAATTATGCACCGAATTAAATGCAAAACTGGAAAATCAAGCTGATTCTCACTTAGTTATTACCTTAACTATTCCGCGGCAAGGTTCTTCTCCTTCAGCTAAGATTGTGACACTAATGTGGGCCAGGCAATGAATGATCTGAATGAATAGTCGAAGCCACCAAATCTCTGACTTATATATCGGATACTAATCACAGGAATGTAATTGTGAACTAATTGTTTCTTCGTGTAATCCAGTTAATCAGTTTCCGCTAGATCTGACTTTTTGTTACTGATCCGATTCTCAGTCTATATTTTTTTGAGCACAATTTTAAATACAAATTTAAAAAATTATAAGCCTTGGCTTGAAAAACCCATTGAAGACAACTACTTCTATCTCTGACTCTCGCAATGAAAGTAAAATTAACTTTTCTTATAATACAGCCGATAACAACCGGGATTTCTCATGTTTTATAGTCACAGTTGGTTGTCACAATAAGGGCATTATTTGTGAGCATTCCATCAAGCACTGTTCTTTCTGAGCACAGTGAACGGAAGTCTCACCGGCCCGGCCTTTCTGTGTTTGTTCTGTGCTCAGTATATGTTAGAAAGTTTAAAGCTTTCAAAAAGTGTCTTTAATGATACCGCTTAACTGAGCTGAGATGCCAAGTAACTCGACATTGCAGCTGATTGCCCAAAAAGAGTGGCTTGGGGAGTTCTCTAACCAGGTGCATCCCGTTCCAGGCCGTAAGCTGGTTGTCGACAAAGTGCGTGGAAAACTCCAGCGCCGTTTTTATAGTGAGTCATTTTTCAATTGAACTGAAAGTTAATTTAAGCAACTAAATGTACTCGCGAGATGCCCTCATTTTTCTTGTTCACATCTTCAGCGGTTCGTTTATCGCAAGATGAAATATTCTACCTCGTGCGCTACCCGCGACCTGTTAGTTTGGAAGGACCCGACCCCCCACCAGGCGTCATTCCATTGCGGCAATAAAGCCATAAACTGCAATAAGGTACGGCCGCCAACTTAATATATGAAATGTAACGTTTTCTATGCATTTTCGTTATTACTTCTGAGTACACTTGCTTGAACTTTGTCAGGATTATATTATCAGTCTTTTGGCCGACTTTGCTAGAGTGTTCTTTTTTAAATAACAAAAATTGGCGTGGCACGTGCGTGATCGATTTGTGCTCTTGGTCAGCGGTAATCCAAGATGGCGGAAGGGAAACACGAGGTTGTTCAGACTTCATCACAAATTCAAATATCAATAGATTTTGACTACTCCTGCGATAACAGAATAGTTATCAATTTAATGAAATGATCTTTCTAAAGCTTGGAAATTCGAAAAGGTAAGTGCTTGTCAACAACTACAAGACCGAACGAGTATGACTATGAATTATTAAGGTTTAATTAAAATTTAAATGAGAATCGTTTCCTTCTTGTCGTTTCCTTGCTCACAGCAAAATTATTGCATCTTTGATCTAAAAGCTCGTTTGCGCTTTCAAAATTTTTGATGAATGTTTTTTTAATTTTATAGATCATTCAAAATAATGAACAACATTCAACAACACTTGTAAGTACAATACTCTTTGTAATTTATTACACACCAGTCTATTAAATAAATAATATTGTTTGCCATTTTCATGAAATTTTAAATATCCTATCTTACAATTCTTGATAAAAATTAACAAAGGTAAAAAGTGCTCTAATAGAAATGCATAATTATATATATATTGCAAGAAATGCTAATCAACTATCAAAAGACTTTAACTAAATAAATTTCTCTACTTTGCAGAGGATTTTAAAAATGTTGAAATT
>JAOEHT020048549.1:0-14010 GCA_025448195.2 Parazoanthus atlanticus | reverse complement strand
AGAAACCCATCCTGCATTTAAATACATATGTGGAATAAATTTGAAAGAAAAACATGTTGCCACGAATGGGATTCGAACACACGTCTACATTCTTCATTATACATGTATATATAATGAAGAATTTAAAAAACGCAGTTTTGAGAAATGCGGACTTCTACTTTGAGAGAGGTGATCTTTAATCAGCAGAAAAATCTCACTCACATCAATTTTTCAATTTCTCCCGGCTGTTCCATACTAATTCATTTGTGTTTTGTTAGACTTAAGTCAAAGCCACTCAAAACTTTGACGCATCTTTGACAATATATACGCAAGTAATCACAAAAAGAGCACATTTTTCGTTATTCCTCTTTGTCGAAAGATCTGTAAACATTCATTTACTCGAAAAACGTTAAGAATGCTGTTTTTGTCAAATTCTCGCACGTACCGAAACACAATTTACTGAGAAACATTTTTGATCATGCAGTTATGCTAGTTCAAGTTCCTGTTAATAGTAAAACTAAAAACTGGCAAAACATCAAAAGTTTTCAAATGTTGCATAATTCTGGTTTTGGTGTTATATTTTCAACATAACAATTTTGCATTATTTTCTTACTGAACACTCGTTTTAACAAACAGGCGTTTTCCAAAGTGCTGTGGAAAATTTTAGTTTCTCAACGTTTATCCTTTCTAAAATAGAATAAAAGAAGAACCAAATAACAACACTTCTGCTCTGCAAATGACGCAAAATGAGTAATCACGTTAGAGGATTGAGTGAGGAGATAAAGATAAGCCGAGATTATTTGTTGATCTAGTTATAGCTAACCTGGGCAGAACAAGGAATAAATGACACGTCGAAATGCCAAATAAGCAATCATAAGACTCACGCTATGTTGCCACAACCTTATCTGCATTTTCTGTTGGAAAAATACAATTCCTACGTCATGAAACCGATCTTCCGATAAGGCTCTTCTTTCGATTAGGAAGTTCTTATTTTTGTTTACACCGAAAATTTAGATGGCAACGATATGAGGCTATCACAGGCGGGAAAGAGTTAGAACAGAACGCCTTCGACCAAACTAAAACTGTAAACAAACTGGCAAGATCAACATGGTCTGCGGTCTGTCACACAGGCAAACCATCTATACACTAAAACGATTGTCTAAGTGATGAAAAGTTTGAAAAAGTAAGAATATAACATAATTGATAATACGGATATCTCTATAACATGCACCTTTTGCGGTTTGGTGCTAGTAAAATTCACATTCTCCCACAGAGACAGAAAACCTCTTTATGACGGACATCAGTTGTTTTGCACTGCAATCATTTCCTTTATCAGTTAATGTGTTCATCATTTACTGAGTCCAGTAAGCTCGTTACTGACACAGTTTTGTTGCTTTTTCAGCTTCGTTTAAGGCTTTATAGTGACTTGTGCGATGACTAAACATTCGCCCGAGCCTTGTTTCCTTTCTAAGTTCAGTTTGCAGTTTCCAGTAATGACAATTCTTTGTACCGTTACGGAGATGGAAAGATGGAAGTTTGAAAAATGATCAGCTCCAAACGCTGACAATGCTTCTTCGGTCCCCTGAAACATATTTGCACGGTATCCCCGTGTATTGATCTTGGTGTGTGCTTGTTTATCATGCATGTAATTAGGTAGAATCCGAGCTGCACAATCGGTGTTACCGTAAAAGGGCTTTTAGTAAAGATCTATACAGTTATGTACGCGTACTTGACCGCCTTTCTTGTCTTCCGAGTGAATGATATTCAGTTAAGCCAATTAAGGCAGGCATTCACCGCACAAATTTGGTTAATAACGGTCACTTTAGTAGCTTTTGAAGCGCCGTTAGATGGCCTCCATAGCATTGTCACATCTAACTCTTAATTGGATGTTCACACTTCCTTCTGTTTTTCTGGTGTCCCTTTTCCCAGGACTATATAACAAAATAAAGTCTAAACCAAATATTTGCAGTTTCATGACGAGATATTCAAGTCAGTGTAAAGTAACCGTGGGGTTTTTGGGCTACATATTTCAGCTCGAATTATATTGCATAACCTAAATATAACCTACTGCTTGAACATCTCGTCATGAAACTGCACACAATCAGTTTATCCTTTAATCATTATTTTCAGTGTTCTATTTGAAATTATCAACCAATCGGCCTGGATTGCGGGACTATGTAAACTGGTTTGATATTGCTATACTGTTTACGGTGAGCGGGAAATGATATGAAGAACTTTGTTCATAGTATTCAATTTTGTGTCGAATATGCATGTGCACCAGGTTAAAGATGGCGCTGAGCAAATCAGTTCACAAGTTTGCAGTCGCTCCCGTACCAAAATCATTCATTTTTTCGCAAAAAGCTCGAGCTGACAAAAGTCGAGAAAATGGAAAGAAAAAATAACCACAAGATATGTTTCAAATGATTTTAATTGCGATTTTGCGGTTCTCATGCATCTTTTTCCACCGAGAGCCAAACCTCAGAGTCAGACAATGAAAGTAGACTAGTTGAAGTTGAAATTTCGCGTATATCATTTGTTGAAGTTTTGCGCCAATCAGTGTACGCCGTCTGTTGACTGTACAAAACATTTGCACTGAAATGAACTTGTTGGCCTGTTTGGTTTCAGTTTGTTCACGTTGACTTACAGCCGAGGCAATTCGAGGTGAGCAACCTCTTTATGGAGCTTATGGCTTTGTTCGAAAAATGAGAACTCGGAAGGAGTGCGTTTGCCTTACATATAGTGATCCTTTCGAATGAATTACGAAATGCTGGAAAGATTGCCGTAGGGGAGTGTTTTGGATAATATGGAATTCATACGTTTTGCTAACTTACAACGGAACAACCGAATTAAGGAGGTGTTTCACCTAAGGCTAGAATTTTGTATTTAGAAAAGGGCCAAGGTAGTTTTGATTGTCACTCATTCTCGCCACAAATGTTTGTTCGGAGTCCAGTCGCAGCTCGAAATCCGACATTATACCTTACTCATCTTTAACAACTGAAACAACCTTAACTACAAAATTGTTATTTAGGCAGAGTAACGACAAAAAATATACTGATTTAGCGTGTACTTCATGCTCGCGCGTCTTCCTGTCCGCATACTCGCTTACTATTTACATTAGCTTGGGCACAAGAATGACCTTTCTTTAGACGGGTAAATAACTTAAGAAGGATGATGGATTAGAAAGCTAATTACATTGAAAACAAAACTTCTAGAAAAACAAAATACTTGGACGCGTGTTGAAAGCCATAAACTGGAGAATGTCCTGACAAGATGTAAGCGCGATAAGTGGGGTGTATATAAACGCACAGACGACAGAAAAGGATTCAAATGAACCTAACAGTGCTTGCGGACACTTCTCTGCTTAATGATGGGATAAAAAAGGAGATGATTTCTATCACTGGACAAGCTGATTATAATGGACCCTCTTAAACCTTTCGAGAAGTCCAGATCGGTATCTTTTTCTTATGAAGATGTGGTGCCGAGTTCGGAGTTTGGCGTGAACGAGAAACTAGTTGTACAACTAGGAAAAATGGCGCAGATGAGACGGCGACAAGCAAGAAGTGGATCTGTTCCGCTCATCGTGGTACAGAAGGCCTTCCTTGAAGAGTTTGGTAGTGGTGATTTGAAATCGGATTTCATTCGATCCCTGGAAGAGCTTCCTGCAACAGACTTGTGCTCAACAGAATTATGAAATGCGTCGGACATCTTGTAGATGTTTAATATGTACCGAACTGTTTGTGAGCCTGTACCCTGTTCACAAGGAACTATACATGCTCGGTTCATGTGCTGCCAGCAGCTGACTTACATTTTGCCTTTAAAGTACCGTTCAGTTTCTGCCTCAGAACTGACGAGGGTGTTCAACGAAGAGATTTTCCCGGCTATTAATTTGGATTTTATGTTTTGGCTATATTCAGTTTTTAACTTTGATCGAGCAAATTGAACATCCGTAATAACATTTGCAAATATAAAGGCTGAAGAATTAAGCCGATTAAAGTTTAAAGTGCTTCGGTTAAACTGAGCACATGGCACAGTACAAGTAAGGTCGAAATGTTGACTTCATTCTCATTTGATGTTAAAAGGACGGGGGTTGTATAAAATTGGACGCTCATAAAGGAATGATTTTTTTCAATATATAGCATTTATTAGCGTATAATCAAATTAACTTGACTTTTTAAAAGTTCTGGCGAGTTATTCTTGACATCCTCTGGATGTTAAGCTTTAACAATTCGATTTTCCTTCAGCTCCCAATGCAGACTTTTTTCAGAAAAGGAAAGTTACCTTTTTTCATTTGAGGTAATGTCGAATTTCCACATTTTCGTGGTAAATATCTTAAGATGTAAAAATGTTGTTATGCAAAGTGGCTGAAGAAGAACATAGTTTATTAATAGCCACTTATTAACAGCGTGTATATAAAGTAACATAGTTTTTGCAACTCCAAATCTTTCAAAGAGTATTACTTTCTTCTTTGTTAAAAGTATCGCTTATCTATAAGTATATTGGTTAAGTGAAACATCTGTAAAGACACTGTTTGATACACGAGCGATGAACTCAAAAGTTTCAAAACAACAGGCCAGCATTTGAAAATCTGTATAATTCAAGGTTTGATTGGTGAAGGAGTTTGCATGAGGCCAGCCGGCCGGCGACTTTCCAATGACCCTCCTGTAACCTGTCCTGGGGCATTATGAGCTTGTGTCATGCGAGGTACCTGATCACGATCAAAACACGTTCTTCAGTTCGACAAAAGCGTTTGACATGAAACGAAACAGAGACGATATAACGTTTAATAGTGAAAGAAATATCCCACATTTACACACTACAGAATTTGGCAATTAACAAAGTGTGGTGGCCTCTTTGCTTCATTATATCTTTAAACGTCAAATGATGTATTGCTGTAAACAGGTTGGGAGACTTTTGAAGTCCAATCTTACCGAGTCTGCCGAATGTGTGACTAGTACGTTTTCTGATTCTCTCAACCGAACACTTTACTTTGCACATGTATTGCAATCTACTGTCTAATGAGGTCGGAAGAGAAATCATTGGCTTTTAATTTGATATTCATGATTTCTTTTCTGTTTTCACATAAATTATTCACGAGGCAGTTTTCCTAATTTTTCTGCCTATTCACTATTGACTTAGCCTTGGGAAAATATCTAAAAAGTTTCTTATTTTTGGTACGTGACTATGTTCCTCCGAAATTCATATTTCTTGCCTCGTTTTGTTTTCTTTGTCCGGCTACGACTTTGATTTGTTGTTTAGATTTAGAGAATAATAAATAACAAAGTTGTCTTATCAAGAACATTTGTAAACAAATCATTATTACTTCCTTCTGCCTACGACAGTGCTAATGTTCATGGTCCGGCCCTAATCACATATCGAAATTAAAGCTGCTGTTAAATTGGCTTTATCTCGTTCCCACTGTACTAGGGAGCAAGTTAAAATACTCACCCTGTAGCTAAACGGAGACCCAGTTTGCTCACCAGACACAGCGGGTACTGCGGAGTACCCCTCCCTCCACCCACCCTAAATGGGGACCCAGTTTGCTCACTAGACACAGCAGGCGCCGCGGAGTACCCCCCCCCCCCGCCCCACACCTCTTTTTTTGAAGATATAATTTTGTTATACAAGGGCTTAATAAGAATGTTAATACGTAAAATTAATTGATAGTTTGAGACAAATGAGACAGTACAACTCTTTTTTAGTTTAGAAGATATTGAAGAACAGAAAACAAATCGAGCTTTATGCGTATAAAGAGATTGGAGACGGCAGCCCCTACCCCTGAATAGATCCCTGTAGAAGGCATGGTCAAAAATCCAGCAGGATTTCGGTAATTAACCCCAGGTGGGCCCTCTCCCGTGGTTCTCCGGGATTGCATCACGACCCCTTTCTAGACATATGTATCCATCTCGTCCGGCCTGGGCTTCACTCTCCCACTCACCCCTGGGATTTCCGCTTGGGCGCCGGATTTTCCCACGTCCTTGATCTGAATAAAGATGCCCAAACAGATACAGGATGTGTGGTCGCTGTCTCCTACTAGGATTATATTCAGGGGCGATTTGTTTTGCCGAAATTTGGCGATTTGTATAAGGAAATATCTGAAGCTACACGCATACGCAGATAACAGTCACTGCTTTTAAGATTACTGTTATTGTTCTTCATTGTTGTTGTTTTTCATAGTTGATTTTGATGTCTGATTCCTAGAGGTTGCCTCTGATACTAGGAATATAGTGGGGTGGACCGTTCGCTCTTACGTATTACTGCAATTAGCACTTATGCATATGACATCAGTGTGCCTGATGCCTGAAATGGATTTTGGTCTTAGGTCCGTTTCAACTGCATGCAGACAGTCCTCCCTCGTACAAACCCAGCTCACAAAGTCTGTGAATTGATATATACATTTGTTAAAAACCTAACACAGTTTTAAAGTGCTCGATACTGTATTAAGACATTAAAACTATTAAAATCTCGTAACTCGAGTTTTACGCTGGCGATCATCAGACTGGATATTTAAAGGCACTACTAGTGAGTATATGGGCGTAAAGGTGAATAATTAAGGAAGCTTGAAATTGATTGCATAAAACTTACTGTCATGCCGGCATTTAGCCAACAGTTCGGATCTTTTGTTCAAGAGAGATATTTTGTCAACATTTAAAATGCAGATTTTTTTCTGCAAGGCACAAGTTGCATTGTTTTGAACCGTTTCTGTATGCTCTCGATCTCGCGCGCTTGCTAATTGACCACTTGGTTGTGAATTCCTTTTCGGATTGCTTTTAGTCCCATAGGTGCTGGGAAATGGTTGTGCTTGCCGAGTATTTACTGCTGGTGAAGGACATCTTACGATTTCGGCTGTATCGGAATTTGAAGTCGTGCTCTGTCATGCCGATGTAGTGCATATAGGGACTTTGTTTTTGGCATAAACCGTGGCTTTGTAGACAACACTTGGCGTTAGGTATGCTCTTCCAGTGGGCAATCAGCTTTGTTTCGGCAGTTGCATCGGTAATCAGTGTGTAGTGCTTCCGGTTTGAGAATTATGGAGTTATGCCGTTTGCTGATTGTTGACATATTGATCATGGAGCTTTAGCTTGTTTGGCAGGTGTTTCTGTTAAAGATCCGAACTGTTGGCTAAATGTCGGCATGACAATAAGTTTTATGCAATCAGTTTCAAGCCTCCTTAATTATTCACCTTTACACCCATATACTCACTTACTGTCTCTTTAAAATATCTAGTCTGATAATCGCCAACGAGCGTGAAACTCGAGTTACGAGAGTTTTATCTTCGCATTTTACTTTTAACAATGAATTGACATATAGAGATGAAAATTTGTGCGGGTTAGGGTAAGTCCAAATCACCTCAAATTCAACGTTTTACGACTTTGATCGACTGCATGCGATGGGTCCTTCCTCGTACAAACCCAGTTCACTCACAACACAGAGACAAAAAATTATATGGGAAAGGGTAAGGGGGCCCCCAAACACCTCAAGTCCAATGTTTTACAACTGTTACGACGTTCGTTCACAAAATCTACGAATTGACACAGAGACAACAAAAATACGGGGGGCGGTAGGTTAAGGCCCCAAAACACCTCAAATTCAACGTTTTCCACTTTCAAACAGTATTAACTCAAAGACACATGTTCCAAATTTCCTGAGCGTCTGCAAATGGAAGATGCATTCCTCACTTAGAGGCGAGTTTTATTTCGGAGTCCAAACCGCGTCTAACAGCCCCAAAATGTACAAAAAGACACAAGGAAGCAACAACAGAAGTAAGAAAGCTTTGTTTGTGCCATATGCACTATATGCACCACATATTAACGATTTCAGGAAAACTATGTATATCCCCATACAAAGTTTTACAAAATCAACCCAGTCACCCATATCGCTCTACCAGACTAAATACTAAATACTAACTCTAAGCTTGGGCTGCCTGTGGTTTAACTACTCAATTTCGTGATAGGCTTTTGTCACCAATAACATTTCTTCAGTACATGTATTATCTTGTCGAACAGGTTGTGTTGGAGGTGTTATATTGGATTCTTCTACAACGTATTCTTCCTCATCTGGACCATCTGAGCCTTAACTACATCTTCATAAACCTTGCTGGCTGCAGCAGCGGCCGAGTACTCAACCATAAGTTGGGCTTTTTCTGCTTCTTTCTTTGCAGCGTCAGCCAGATCGAGGTATGCAATTCTTGCCTTCAACTCAGCACGTTTCATCTTTGCCTTAATCGCCCTTACCCTATTGAAGGGAATCGAACTTTGAGAAGTTTTAGAAGTGAACTCCTTGATCTTCTTCTTGACCGAACGGAACTTCCTGAACTTCCATATTTTCTTTATCGACCGTTTAACAAGCTCTTGGTTTTGAAATACTTTTTCAAAAAGTTCATTATAAATCTGGGAGTCCAATAATATCTCAGATTCAGTGGTTAACTTTTGAACGTCTTCATGAATATTGCTAGAATGCATAAAACTCCTATTAAGTTTCATAGACTCTTCAGTAACATTTTCCAGATTTTTGTCCTGACTCATAAGAGCCTCAGACAGTTAGCAATCTGAGCTCGAAACTTTCTTTTTGGCCTTTTATTTCTCGGATTCACAGTATGCCAATAGGCCTTTCCCTTCTCAGTTGGCTTCTTCTATTTTAAGCGCGAGTGTTCAGGACATTTTGTCCAGCCATATACGAAGCAGTACCATCGGTACTCATGGTAGCTCCAGTCACTATTTCTTAACATCGATACTTTTAAAATCTTTACTCTATGTGCACAATGTGTGCTCCACGATTATCATTATAACAATTGATGATTATGATATCAATCATAAATATCAATTTCAGCAACGCACATTATGGCCAAGAAGTTACCATATCGTCGGGACGCTCGTGATGTCATCACAATTCACAGGCAGCCCAAGCCGCTATAAATTTGTTCTTGGAGTTTGAGGTCAGATTTATAGACTTTGCATGTGTGGGAATATAAAAAGACTTTCATGTTATCGTAGCAATTGGGTACAAAGTACACAAATATAGCTTGCTAACCATATTTGTTGTCTCCTTGTGTCATTTCTGTACCTTCTGGGTCATTCTGAGGCAATTTAGATGATTTTTCCATTTCGGAGTTTCTCCCGAAAAAAAAATCAACAGATCCGACCACTTAATAAATTTCATCTAAAGCACCACATCGCCACAAAATTACGACATCACATCCATGGATAATTTATCTACCTTTAGGAATCCACTTGTGGTTCAAAGATCTCAGCCAAGTGAAATGGAGAAACGATTTCTTCACCAAAATTGAGCGATCAGAGTTCGTAAGTATCCGTTCACGGACAAAGTTAGAGTTGCGGCTTTGCGACCGCGCAAACTGGGTGTGCCTTCCCAGGTGAGCTCCGTTTGAGTATTGAAGCGCAAGAGTTTACTGTTTCTTGACTGCCCTTGACTAGGTATTTCCAATCTACCTGGTCCAGTCCATACATTTCTTTCTTGTAACTTCATAATGCTTTCTGGAGTCCACACACCCATTAATGTAAGAAAACAATAACAACCCTACAAATCGCATCCTCGGAGTCCCAGCCCAGGGGCTGAGTCAGTCTTTTAAAATATCGGACGCCATGATTTTTTTCCGCCCGATGGACCACCCATGGGTCTCCGAGGATGTGCTCACTATAAAACACTAGCTAGGTCATGTGATCAAAACGGTAGGAAATCAACTGGGATAGAGGCATTGATAGTACAAAACATTTATGATTTCACAATCAAACAACACTGAAGATAAACGAAGTGTAAACGAAAGTCTATAAACGTAAATAGAAGCCATAGCTTTAAAATTTAAACAGTGACTTGCTATTGTATCCTACTACAGGTATCGTGTTTGAAATATGCCAATAAAAGTGAAGGAAAAGAACAAACGATCGCACAATTTATGACTGCCACGAAAAGCGCAAACATAATATTTAAAAGAAAAGGTCGAAAAGACAATAAAGTTTTCTGTTATACGTTGGCTCACCTCGGCTCGCATTTTTCGCTAATGCTATCACTGCCAGGCTAAATTAAAGTTCATAAAAATGTTGGTAAACTAGAATGCCCCTAGAATCTCAAGTCAAAGTAAGATAAACAATGCCGATTTTCGTGTTTGCGAATCTTGATCATATGGTGCCGTCTACATTACTTGAATGCGCTAGACTCCTCGTGACGGCTCATGGACTGATGTACTTTCAGCCGTTTCAAGAGTTGTGATAACTATTCCCATGAATTGCTATTTATGTGTATATTAAGAAAATTACCACAATTATGTTTGTTAAACGTTTGTTTATTTGTTTACCACGAGTTAACTTTACAAGTATAAAAGAACGGAGTTGATCAGTTGCAGGTTATATTACGGCGACGAGGCCTATTAAAGTGAAACTATTAAGCTTCACGACAGTCGAATCGTCATAAAATATTGTGCTGCATCCGATCCGATGATATGGTCATGTGTCAACCCGCTCTATAATCCTATAGCCTATATGAAAATGAAATAAACCCATATTCAGTTTTTGAAACTACTCTAATTGCTCTTTTCTCCTTAGAGGGGTAGTTTATCCTAACCATGATAAATAGGTGTGAAAAAATTCTAAGGAAGATATGACAATAACCTTAATTCGTATAAAATGCAGCCAAGTAAAAACCATTTCTGTGGCTTGTAATATTAAGAGTCACTGCTTGTGCAACACTACAAAGCATCTGAGAATAAATAAATAAATAAAGGAAGAAAGTCAAACAACAGAGACAACGATTAACAATGACGTCAATCATAACAAACGTACACAGTTCTTTATTAAAAAATTAATAATTCAACACCAAGGTCCAGTTTGGTTCTGACGGGAGATATTTATTGACGCTTTAACTGTTTCGTAGTCAGTACCGGATCAGTTACATCACATCAAACCTCTGCAATTTCGACTTCCCTCTGGTCTTCTATCATTTGAATACCGCCTGCGGCCTAAAACCAATTCTACCTGTTGATCTGAAGTTCAAACGAAGTGATCAATTTAGCTCTATTATGGTATTATTCTTGTCAATCTCTGTTGGCTTCTGGCTGTTGGTTTTAGTAACTGTGATCTTGGCCTTTGTGGTTCACTACATTGCCTCCTGTGTGCATCTTCTCCGCCGCTCGACCGACCAAGTGGCTCAGTTCGATGGACCCACCGCACACTGGCTTAAAGGAAACGTCGACGATGTAGGTGAATTAGGTTTAGAGCGAATCCATGTTTTGAGTTTATATGGTAATTTAGTCTATTTATAAAAGGTTGAAGGCTGAGATTATAAAGCGGGGTGCTTTCTCCTGACTGTATATTTCGTCCGATGTATATGGGTTGTCGATCTAATTGAATAACTCAATACAGTATGCAGAGATGTAATGCAGACTGATTTTATAAAGGCCAGATTCCAAAACTGGTCAGATAAGTTTTAGCCGTTATAAATCGATGTTTTGATATTAAATGACCTACAATCACAAACAAACATTGGAACACCCCGCTTCCCAATTCAATGTCGAGGTGTTTCTGATACGAGACGACTTTTTAAAACATTGTTAAAACATTGCAAAGGAGCGGAGGACGCTGGACTACTAGTAGGGATGGCGAATGGTCCCGAAAAAATCGTGGATTTTGGAAAAATCTGGTCCGATCTCGAAATCTCTCACCTCTTTTTACTGGGTCTCGGAAGTCTCGTATTTTACGATTTTTTCGAGTCTCGGAGTCTCGGAATGTTTTTACGAACAGGCTCGGAGTCTTGCAATTTTTGCCGACGGTCTCGAAAACTCGCCGGCATTTATGTTTCTCCTTTTTTGCAAACGACACTGTGTACAACACAGTATTTCGTGTGTACAGTAAAAGGTACTTTAATACCTTAAAGAAAATCGGAAAATTAAAGACTCGGCTAATATTTACTGTACCTTGTCATCATAGTCTTTACGGTCCATGACAACAGTGCAATTTCCTTTATCTGCCGAGATGACAAGCGGGCTTTGGTCTTTGTGTAAATTTTGTACTGCTTTTAGTTCAGGTTTTGGTATGTTGGGGAGCAGTGTAAACTGCTTTTTGTAAACCCCGTGAAACTTGAGATCTATAAAGTTCTTCGGATAATTTAATTCGGCGACGCAGTTGTTGTGACCTTGGTAATAGTTTGTGACTGTATACACGTACCACGTACTGACGTAGTCCAGGTTGTCCATGAATATTTTCTTTACTGATTTTTCTGGCTTGGATTCAGATTTATGCACTGTTTGCAACCTTTGACGGTTTTAACGCGTGTTGAATTGAAACTAATTGATTTTGTCAAATATATTTTTCAGATCGTCAATTCTCGGGCTTGGATTTGTTAGATCATTCAAGTCTCGGGCTCGGATTTGAAAATTTTGTAGAGTCTCGGGCTCGGATTCTAAAATGGTCATCTTGGCGTCTCAGAAGTCTCGGACTTTACCATTCGCCACCCCTACTAGTCTGAGTATTCTATCAATTACACGTTTCACTGTCATACACGTATATATCTAATGTACTCAAGATGTATCGTGCACATTCATTAACAATAGCCGGTAAAGTAGGCTGGGAGGATCAAGTTGGAATAAAGAATTTATCGAAATGATCCCTTTCATAAAACCTTTTTTCGATTAACTTCTACAGTCGAACCTCTTTAATACGGACGCCTGAGGGACGGAGCAAAGTGTCCGCATTAGGGAGGTGTCCCTAGTGGCTAATTTAATATCACTTAGTTTCGTGCGTGGTGCAATTGTTTAAAGTTAATTTGAATAGGTACACCAAAACAACAAATAACTCAAACAAATATTTTCATTGTGTAATCCTTTCTTAAAGATCTCTTGCCAAAGCTACATTGTTTGAAATGCAGTAGAAACGCACATAAAAATGGTGTCAAACTTTAACAAGAACAAATCGAAAAAAGAACGGCGCCTTCAAGTAAGTCAAAGCCACCAAAGAAGAAGCGATCGATAGAGTGACAAACGTTCGCATATGTTGCATCGGCCCAAAGTTGTTTGGTTTGTGGTGTAATTCTAGCTAGCGTTAACAGTTATGTTTTTAGAAACAAAGGTTTTGACATTCGATCTGCGATGAACTGATGATGAAAACTTTGTAAATGTATAAACGCTAATGGTGTGAAAGTCCGTTTTGACAGTTGAAGGCTGTAATACGTTTAATCAGGAAATTAATTCACTGTGAGTTGGTTGGTGTTGTCCGTAATAAAGAGGTTTTCTGCTATCCGGGGAGGCAGTGAAGTGTCCGTTGTCCGCATTAGAGAGTGTCCGTATTGTACCAAGAGAACCAACCGTATGTTGTTGTCGTCGTATTTTTCCCCTAAATAAATTATGCAATTATTTTACACTTCTCCGCTGGGAGATATCGAAAGACATCGCCACGGTCTCTGATTCCATTTATAATGGTCTTCATACATGTATATACTAATGATACGCAGATGTATCTAAAGATCTTTCCAATCATTCATAGGGAATCTGCCATACAAACACGTGTAAATATATAAGTATATACAATTGTTATTAATTACATCGGAAAAATTTTATATAATTGATATATATTTGTGAAACACTTTGTCGCCGTTAACAAGAACATACTTCTGCATGTATATATGAGAAAACTTTATTGCCGTTAACTAACAACGACAACACACTTCTGCATATATATGAACTCACTTTGTCGCTGTTAACTAACAACGACAAAATATTTCTGATGGTACATTCAATTGGTTCGGTAATCGAACTCGACGAAAAACTCGGACAAATTGTGTCGTCTACATAACGTCTACGGCATTTAAAAGGCCCAGCCTTAAGCTATTAGCAATAGTTTACTTTATCAAATGAAATTAGTTTAATTTGTTCCTATTTTCAATTAACAATCAAGTAAATACTTCAAATTCTATTCGGCAGCACGGTTATTACTATTTTTATTATTTTTAAAGCCTTTCAGGAACGCGTCTTGTCGATAATAATAATAATAATAATAATAATAGTAATAATAATAGTAATAATAATAG